>CM021109.1:371922018-372040790 GCA_007115665.2 Sequoiadendron giganteum | reverse complement strand
TGCCATTAATAATGATTCCTTCCTCTTCAAATTTCGAATTTTCCTCTTAGTCTGCCAGTTAACTCTTGGCGATTTAAACAACTTGCGAGAAAAACAATCACTTGACTTGATTTAAAATTCCATTTTAAAATCTCGCAGTGTTTAAATAAATTCAACTCGAAAAATTTCATGGGAGTTGTAAATTTATTTCCAACTTTTAAAATGTCTGTCATTTAAATCCTCGATTTCGTAAAATTTGCCTTAGACATTTTAAATTCTCTCATTAAAATGTTCAACTCCGGGTGATTAAAAATTATTTGCGTGCTCGAAATAATTCATCCTTTGAGATTTAACTTCCGTCAGGAAAATAATCTAGGCAAAACGAATTTCCTCTGAAAATATTAAAATTTCCCTTAGGAAATTAATTTTCAAACTCTGTTAACTCATGGGTGTATTTTAAACGGGTTCATTTGATTTTCACTTGACCCATGGAAAATATTCATCGATAGCAAATCTTCCCCTTGAAAAATATTCGTCAACCTTCAACTGCCTTTGGAAAATTTTAATACTCATCAAATCATCCTTCCATGCCAAGGGCGTATTTTCCCTAGTGAAATGCTATCTCACTTAGAAAATTTTTTCTAACATTTTCTCTGTTGGCGTACTTGACCCTTGGTATATTTTTTATCTGATTAAAAAAAATCTCCATGCCTTGTGAAAATTTTTTTAAAAAAATCTCATCTTCCCTTAGGCGTATATTTTCTTGTGTGGAGTCCACATTTAAATTCCCACGCCTTAGGAATTCTTCACTTGTTTTCTTCTTGGGCGCACTTTACCTAGTGAAATTTTATTTCACTTAGGAAAATTTCTTTATTTTACACTTCAGGCGCATTTGAGGGGGGAAGCTTTCTTTAACACTTAAGAAATTTCCTCAACATTCTTACTCCAAGGTGGGCGCATTTACATATGCAAGCTTTTACTTTCACACGCCTTACAGAATTCTCCCATCTTTACTCACCTTCAGCTCATGGGCGCATTTGATACTCTCAACTTTTGCTTTTAATGCCTTAGAAATTTTCTCAAGCTCACTTTACACCTTGGGCGCATATGACCTAGTGAGGTTTTATTTCACACGCCTTAGAAAAATAATCCTCAACTCCCCTTCATCATGGGCGCATTTGCTAGGCCAAGCTTTCACTTTCAAAGACTTAGAAACTTTGCATGCCATTCTTCATCTTCTTAAGGGCGCATTTGATGTGCCATGCTTCCATTCAAACACTTAGGCGTTTTTCACATGTAAGCCTTGACTTGAGGGTGCATTTTGACCTCTCTACTTTCATTTTATGCCTTAGAAGAATTTCGGCCTCCATTATCCTTCTCAAGGTGAGGGCGCATTTCACTAGGTGAGCTCCTATCTTCAATGCCTTAGCCGCTTTTCTCCAGCAACATCTTCCTTGGGCGCATTTTGATGGGGTAGCCTCAAGATGAGGGCGCATTTCATGAGGTGAGCTTTTATTTCGTAACTTAGGAATTTTCTAACCTCCCTCACTTCAAGCCAAGGGCGCATTTTCATGGGTGTGCTTTCACTTTCCATGCCTTAGAATATTTTTGAAGTCCCCCATCTTCCTTGGGTGCATTTTGAGGTATGAGCTTTTGTTTCATGCCTTAGAAACTTTCAAGGCTTCTATCAAGGTGGGCGCATTTGCTATGCTCAATTTTAAATTCTGCCTTAGACAATTTTCAAGCTATCAATCTGTGAGGTGGGCGCATTTTGAAGGGGATACTTTCATTTTCCCACACTTAGAATATTTTCCTTGCCTCTGCCTGTCTTTGTTTATGCATTCTATTTTTAGCAAGTTGTGCTATTTTTAGCAAGTCCCTTGATTTTCAACCTCTAAGGCTCCGTTTTGCCTGAAAATTTCATCATATGATATTCTTTGCCTGGTGAACCCGTTTTGCCAGTCCTCTGCCCTGACCTGCTATTTATAGCCACCTGCTATTTATAGTAAGTTTTGACTTTCTGACTTCAGTAGCTTCGTTTTGCCTGAAAGTTGCAACGCCGGTTGATAGCTCGAGGGTCACTTCCGAGCACAACTCTGCGTAATTCTGCTATTTATAGCCATGCCCTGACTTACTAAAAATAGTAAGTTCTCCGATTTCGCTCAAATTTTGCCAGCAGGTACCTTGAAGTGTGCTGACATGGGTGGGGTACTTCGTTTCGGCTATTTTTGGATTTTACCCCCTATAAAAGTGGAAACTCTAATTTGACTTGTATGTATCCCGAACGGTCTCCGTTTGACTTTGTTCCTTCTGCATGTCGTTCTGTCTGCTGAACTGGAGTGTTAGGGGCGGCTGCCAGAGTGTACCTGCTAAAAATAGAAACTGCCTGAAAAGTGACTCATCCACTGCCGGATGGTTTCGCATGTCATATTGCCCGTGGGATCTCAAAACCTTAAAACCCAAAACTCGGGTCTGCATGCATGCACCGGGCAAAATAGTAAGTCTTCAAACTGATCTTCTCCGCTTGCAAGTCACACCGTTGTGAAGCTCTCGAAAAACCCATAAAGAAAACCCGACATGCGTTGAAAAACACTGCATGCGAACCCTAAAAATAGCCTCCGAAGGCTGAACTCTGAAAGTGGTCGTCTCGGTTTGCATGTTACATCACTGCGAAGGTTTTGGAAAACCCAGAAGGATTCTCCAGACATGCATCTGAAAAGCTCATGTGGAAACCCTGAAAATGGCTCTTGAAGCCTTGAACTGCCAAAAATAGCAAGTCGTCTGATCTGGCTCAAAATTTACGTGTAGGCAGCTTGATGTTACCCGGATGCAGTGGAACTGACAGAATTCCAAAATCTCAATAAAATAGTCCCAAATTGAATACTTACTAAAAATAGTAAGTTGCCGGAATACAGTGAAAATTTAGGGGGACTCTGCTGGAAGTCTTCTGACTGCTGCACTAAGCTTAGATTTCAATTTTATAACTCAATTTGACCTTTAATAAGCCTGAAGGATGAAAACCCTAATTACACAGACTTAACCAATACTTTAACCTGGGTCAAACGACAGGACATCCCCGGAAGGACCAGAGACCAGAGAGAGAGCGAACCAAAGCCAAAAGACCAGAATGGAGCAAAATTTAGGGGTCCCCATCTTGATGGGGTGATGTGTGAAAAAGGTCACAACACGACTATGTATTAATTATTTGTATTAATTGGTTGTCGGCTTCAAATAGTTATAAGCGTCGGTTCATTGATGATTGTGTTATTTTTGGCAACCGTCGGGTCCTTTAAATACATTGTGTATCATCAAGGACAATATGATGATCTAGTCGCATCGACTTTGATCCTTGGTTGACCATCTCTGGACTTCTTTTGTATTAATTTCATGTGCGAAAAAAGATATTTTTTATGCATGTATCTCGCATGCATTTTTATCTCTATTATTAATTCATGTATGTATTTTATCTGACAGAGAGAATACATTTGGGTCATTGCCTTTGTTGGCATTTCAATTCGCACCTCTAAAATGCGTATTGGAAATAGACAGCTATGCATTGTATTAACTACTCTTCAAATTAGGAGGGGAAGCTCCCCCTTTTGCTGTTTTGCATAAAAAGTAAAGTAATCTAAATTCCTATCTTTTTTACTCAGCTGGTAAAGGAACAAGGTTATAAAACCAAATATGTTGCAGCTAAGGTTTTCTCTAGTTTCGCAGATCTTAACTACAACTAGGCTAAAGCTATTCCTATCTCCTCAAGTAAAATCAGAGCAAAAGGAATTAGGAACAATTGGGAATGGTTGACGATAAACTCTACCTCAGGATTCCCAAGGAGGTGAAACACTCTATCTGAGGTGTAGGCTGAAATAAAGGTTATTAGAAACAAACATGAAACGGCAAGCTAATTCTCAGAATTCCCAAGGAGGTAGAACACTCTATCCGACGTGTAGGCTGAAAAGAAGATTACTGGAAACAACATGAAATGGCAAGCTAGATCTCAGGATTCCCAAGGAGGTGAAACACTCTATCCAAGGTGTAGGCTGAAAAGAAGATTACTAGAAACAACATTAAATGATAATCCTTATCTCTAAATTCCCAAGGAGGTGAAACACTCTATCCGAGGTGTAGATTGAAAGAAAGATTATGGAAACAATCAACATGAAAGACTTTGAGAATTTTAAATCAAATTTCTATGACTCTCCTGACTTATTATCTCAATTTCAATCAAAGATTACACTAGCAAATTTCTTTGATTGCAAGACCAAGAGGAAAATGTAGATGAGCTAAGTTTGAGTCATTGACAGTTGGTGTTGTGCTATACAGTGTAATATTCTTCTATTCCTAAACAAAGGGGTCAATGTGTCCATTGTTAATAGTAGCCTTGATAATATAATTACTCATTGTTTCACTCCTACTATCTAACCATAAATTTCTGATCGTTTTCTTTATCTCTCTTTGCCTAGGTGGGGCTTTGGGTGCTCTACACACTTTTGGTGAAATTTCCTTGTTAAGGGGCCTTTGCGATTGAGTATTCTAATTTTGGCTTCTCAAGGTTGTCGAGGGGCCAATTTTTTCTTCAAACACCTCATTATCAAAGGTGTGCCCCTAACCTCATGCCTTAGCTGATTTCTCTAAGTTTTCAACACTACCCCATTTTTTCCTCATAGAGGTGCATGATTCGTCTTTACACTTGTTTCCTTTCTTCACGAAGATAGATAACTTCAAGAGCTTTATTCCATGATCAAGCAAACATTCAATAAAGAGCTGCAAGATGACACGGCAAAACAAATTAGACAAGACCTGATCGTGACTTGCACTCAGGAAAATAATACATGTTAGATTTGAATTTGACACAATAAAAAAGTTCTGTATGGGTACAACACTGCTATTCTGCTATCACTAATCAGCCATGCTGATTCATTTTAAATTTTTCATTCAATTTTGATATTGAAATCGATCCATTATATGGAAGTCTAAACTTGAATTTCAATGTCATGTATAGTTAAACTTGTAAAAATTTGAGTATACCTCTATAAATAGATAGGTAGATAGAAAATTCCCTATACACACACATATATATGTATGTATGTATACTGCCATCCCCAAAACATATCCCCCTAGACTGCCATCCCAAAACATGTCCCCATCCTTGAAATGTCATGGAATATATAATTTAAGTGAAATGGCAAGTCAAAGATCTTAGTATCAAATTAATAATTCATTTTTGCATATGGCAAATTATTTTTAGATATACAAAACCAAATAAAATAAATTCCGATAAAGAAAACACAATGCTTGGATTTAACGTACAAACTGCAGGTTTCACCCTAAAGCAATGATTATTTAGGAAAGCAGTAATTGTTCAGGTTTAGGATGGAGAATAATATTATAACAAAAAGCCATACAGACATTGATATTTTCAATGAAACAATTTGTACGACATAAGATTGAGAATGGCCAAAGAAGTATAACTGTAAAATATCCTCCTCAAAGGGAAGAAAATTGTTTATATGGGAAACTACCGTCACAAATTTTAATCACATAATAGTAGCACTTTTTTCAAACTAGCAACATGTAATGTCCCCATCTCAACTGTGATCTTGGAGGTGACCGTTAGCCTATTTTCTGAGACCCGTAGGCTACTCGGATGAGAAAATTAGGGTTTCCTTCTCTGGCAGAGGTTGCTTGGCTTTTTTAGTGGTTTACCCTTGGATTTTCGAAGTTTTGTTTGGGGATTCCTTCTGGGTTTTCTGAGAGCTTCGCAACGGTATGGCTAGCATGTTGTTCTGAGCAACTTCCCGAATTTACTATTTTTAGTAAATTCTATTTCTGGCAATGGCCCTGTGATATCAGTACTTTTTGGCTTTCCTCTTCGAGCAGTCAGTTGCAGTGTTTGATTTGGTCCTTGGTCACTCCGTCTGGTGAGATAAGTTATTTTAAATGTTATATTTTAATATATTGACCTTGGCCTAGTGACATAACTTAATGTTGTGTTTGAAAAGTGGCCTCCATGGGTGGACGCCTCACCAGCAGGTAAGATTAATATTTCTCAAAGGTTAAATTGTGATTTGCTTTAGTGGACACCAACTTGGGGAAAAAGGACTATTTCATTTTATTAAATAATTCTTTCATGAAAAAGGACGCCACTATTGAGGAGGAATTAGAATCAACTTGAATTTGAATTTGGTTTGACTCTTGGAATGGGCGCACTTTTCTAGAGGCTTCTAGAAATTCTTCTCAAAAAGCTATATATGGAGAGGTTGTCTCTTGGGTTCATTATCTTAGATTTTCAATATTGTTATGCTGTCGGAATGGTGTCAGACTTGCTCCGAGGAATGCATACCTCCTAGCTGGCTTAGCTTCTTGCTTGAAAGATAGCAACTAGTTGAGAATAGGTTCTATTGAGTTGTTTTGAACTTTGTAATCGGTTTACTTATATTTCAGTCCATTTTACAGTTGCTGGTTTGACTATGGTTGAACTGAGTTTTTGCTTAGATGTTTGTGAGTGATTTTAATTTGGTTGTGGGTAGTGAATGAATATTATTGGCAGGTTGGAGCGACCCTTTCCTCCAAGTTTCAGAATTTAATATTGAGTACTTATTTTTATAAGGCAAAATCGCCCCTCCTTGAGGGTCGTACCATGCTGGGGATGCATTGAATTCCATGCAAATTAAATATGAGTTATTTGGGGTGTCTTCTTGGTTTCATCTTGGGCGCCTTGAATATTAGAATCTTTTCCAATTCGTCTCATGAAGTTTGGTTGGGTTTTGAGTGAGATAGTAGCTTTGGTCGAACTTTCTGTGTTGCTGATTTGTATTTCAGTGCAGGTCTGTCATTAATCAGATTATTAAAATGAGGTTTCTGAGCTGGGATTTGGGTTTGGGAAGTCAATGAAATGATAGGAGAGTCTTCTATTTTATTGCAGCTTCATACACTGGATCTTATTAACAGGCAACTCTATATTATTGTAAGTTGAACAGTAGTACTGTCAGCATTCTTGAATTGATTACCATTTCCCACGATTGTGGAAGAGACTGGTCTCATCCAGGTTATAGCTCAGGTTTCATTATTGCATCACCCGCTGAACAAGTGGAAGAGGTTGGCTTGTCGCCTGTTGTTTTATGTAATTGCATTATCTCATCTTGCTAATCGGCTGAGCTGTCAACATGCTCCCGCCGAAGAAGTGGTCGAGTTGCATTTTGCTTTCAGTATTGTACTTTCATTTCAGTCCTCCCGCTGAATAAGTGGTGGAGTGATTGTACTTTCTTTCTATTACTTTTAGCAAGCTTCAGTTATGCTAACGATCCCCTTTCGTGTATGCTCTCAACCTTGCCCGCATTAGGATTTGGGTTGATCAAAGGAGAGGGTTACATTCAGTTGATTGAGTTTTCATAACATTAACGGGTGAATTGAATTGTGGAGAATTTGAAAAAATTGGCCCAGTATATTTCAGTGGTATCAGAGCCATGATTCTGCCAACCTGTGATTCGATTGAGTTCAGTTACCAATGAGTGACAGAGCCCACAGATACTACACTAGAAGTCAAGTGGGAAATCCACCATATCAGTTTCCGTGTACACTAAAGGCAAATACTTTTTTTGAAGCACTCAAAGAAACAGGGCAAACAGTTGACAGAGATAAAGCAGTTGCAGAGATGGCAGATAGCAACAAACAACCCACGGATGAAAGAGATGACATAATAGAGAAGAAGTTTGACAGGATGATTGACATGCTGGGCCGCTTACTTGCAGGAATGGATCAATAGACCGCAAATAATCCGGCCCATACTCGAAACAACTCTAACGGTGAAAATAGTGGAGTTAATGGGAACAATGGCAGTGGGAGAGACAGAACCATTGGACAGCATGAAGCCACGTCTAGAGGATCAGACTCTAGGCCCCTTTTTCCCACATTTACTCAAAGAGAAGAAACCCAAGTTGAAGCTGCAACAAATTTTGCAGATGACGCCAAACAGGCCTACTTGGAGTATGCATCTTTCCCTCCTGATCTTAGGGAGCAGTGGTCTTTTGACCAGTTCATGAATCAAAGGAACCGAAGGAATGGTGGAAGAACTGACTACAGAGCTCCTATGGGTCCTAGAACGGATTACCAACAAGCTCTCTGAAAGGTGTCCTTGGCTCATTTCGATGGCAATGATGCATGCACAGCTAGAGCATGGGTACAGAAACTGGATAATTACTTATCCTTGAGACGTATTGTAACGACCCCATCTTTGGTAATTAAAATTTTTCTAACATTTCACTTCAAACATATAAAAGTAACAAGTAAAAGAGTCATTACAATAAAATTCTTCCTTTCTTTATTGATAAATGCTTGCAAGTTACAATATATATATTTCCACATGAATTCCATTTTCATTGCAAATATAAATCAGAGTACAAAAGTAAAACAATTACATACATAGCTCATAAGCTTTTGCACAAATAGTAGTAAGATGGTCCAGGTTCCCTTCCTTTCAAATCTTGGTGTATCTGTCGCCTACTGTGGAGGAGAAACATCACTCAGGCGCTTTTCCGCCAACCACGGACTGTTAATGTGGTCCCCCGCACATCTATCATTCGATAGATGGCCCTCCCTTCGAACGAAGAGATTGGTAAAGTAACCGGCTCCGACAACCCAACTGAGCATAGTGTTGTGTCCTATACATCTAGAACTTGCTATTTCACAATCCCGAACTAGCATGATGGATCACAATGAACTGACATTGTAGTCTCAACTATCTCACATCTAAGTGGATGTCGTACCTTCCACTACTTTGGCCAAAGTATTCTCATTCAGTACTTCGAATGAAGGTCATCTATCATATACACTACTCGGGGCCGATTTGACTTAAGGCTATCTTACACTACGCATAGGTATCGTCCTTTACTTTTTGATAATCTTTTATCCTAGACTAACCTACAACATTTTTCTAAGAGATTTACACAAGATAGGTATATCCTGTTTCAGATTACCTACCTTTAGACATTCTACTTCAATAGCTACATAAGGGAGGTATATCCTGTTTCAGACAACCTACCTTCAAACAAACTACTTAATCAAGAATTGAAATACAGTCAACAAGGGTCCCTCGGGTAACTCCTAACATGGAATTCTTTATCCATGGAGTATATAGCTTTTCCTAGTTAACCTACTAACTTTAAAGCTTTAGACTACCTTGGTACTGGTTCCAACCTCGACCTAGTATTTAATAACTAGTTCCTCTTTTCCTTTATCTAAGGAATTCAAGCAGTATTCAAGTAAATTCATTTCAAACATTCCCTTAATAACATGGACTAGCTATTCTTTCATAACAAGCTATAAACAGGCTTTTCCCCTTACAAACAAGTTTTTCTTTTATAAACAAGCCACTCCTAAGAATTCAAGCTATTCTTATGAAATCAAGCTATTTACTTAAAAACAAGCTTTCTCAATGAAATTAAGTATTTCTTAATAACAAGCTATTCTTTCTGAAACAAGCTTTCCCTATTAAGTTATTTCATAATAACTAGCTATTCTATTCCAACAGAATTTCTTCTAATACTTTCCTACTCTACTTCATATCACAAAGCAAAGCAATGCAAATTTTAATCAAGAAGATCAATTAAACCACAGAAGTAATTAAAGACATTTCCCATGCCTGTTTCCTTGCTGTAAATGATTCCAGTCTGCAGCTTCTTCTCTTCCTTCTTTAGTATCACTCCTCTCAATTCTGGTTTCTATTATTGGTTTTTTATTTTATGCTTGCAGCATATAAATACCAGTCTCTCAGAAATGGTGATGGGATATATGCAAACTGGCTTTCAAAACAAATGCTTCTACAGCAATGACAGAATATGGTTCTCAAAGCAAATGCTTCTACAGCAATGACAGAATATAGTTCTCAAACAAATGCTTCTACAGCAATCTCAAAATATGGCTCTCAAAGGGAATTCAGTTTTAAGCAAAAGTAAATAAGAAAATTCGTGTTCTCAAAATTATACAAACTGGTCTCAGATTTTATGCAATGTGGAATATAAATTCGTCTCAGAAGAATGTGAATTGATCACAAAAATTTAGCTCAGAAGGCAATGTGAATTGGTGAATTTGAAAGAGGAATGGGCATCCTTTTATAGAGCCCCAGCCTCTCTTGTTTCCTCATTCGTAGGCATGAAAAATGCCACCACTACAATTTAGACTTGTTCAACCATAATGTGGCAAATTTAAACATGATTCACAGCTGTTTTAGTGAGGATTCGACCTCCATTAGTGACAGCAAGATGGAGAATGGTTCAAAACGCCTATTTTCAACATGGAGAAAGTCGGCACTTACACGTGTTATTCCTCATAGGCGCCCAATAATGGCAGATTTAATCACTGGCAGGAAAACCTCAATGGAGAAACGCAGCCATCTGGCTTTCATTCCGCCCTACACACGCATTTCCAGAATGGAGTAACAGTAGGTCGCAACTTAGTCTCCCGCCATGAGTTTGTAGCCGCGGGTCTTCCGTTTTCTCATGATTCCGATCATTCATTTACAGTTTTGCGTATCTTCCATGGTTCGCGATTTTGAGCAAACCCAAGGTTTATAAAATGTATTCGTTTAAACCTTTTATTTTTTCCATAGTAAAAAAGCGTTTATTTCCCCAAATAAACTTCATACGTTTTAAGCAAAAGACTATAAAGTCGTTTATTTAATTTACTCATGGTAAATACGTATTATTTGCCAAATGACTATACAAGTCAAATTTAATTATTTTCCAAGGTACTATTTATTTAAAATATAAATAAAATGTTATATTTATATTTTGCATTATATTAAATATATATCCTATTATAGTTTTATTTACCGTATTTAAATATATGTATATATCTATATAATATTTAAATATTACTATAGATATATTTATATATTTTATTCCAGGTAAAATTATAATAACGTTTATATTAAATATATATATAAACACATTCATATATTTACATTTAAATATATCTATACATATTTGTATTTAATTATCCAAATACGCGTATTATGGCCCAGTCAGCACACCTCTAATACACCTGTTTGTACAAACATGTATATGTACGTTTAACTGTAAATTCAAGGCATCAATATAACGTTATAATCAACATTATAGCTAGTGTGCATATGTTTATAGATGTGTCAGCCATGTATATGTATCCGTATGTATGCCATGTCGACACATGTGTATGTCATAATAATTGTCCATCATACATCTTTCACATTTCACATTCAAGGCTCATAGAACAGTAAGTCAGTCAACAAGTAACACCACTCATAAAGCATAAAGAAGTAATCCAAAACTCCTAAGCCTAAGGATGACTTATCAAGACAACTCTATCTGACTCAGTTCCCAAAACCATTAGTGAAGTGTGTGTATGCTCAATTTGATTAACTTTACCGGTTACCCGACCAAGCTCCTCTCCCGAGTGATGTCTCCCCTCCACCTGGAGGAATGGTTCCTGTTTCTGCATCCATTGCCACAAAACCATGGCAGTTACTTGTTCATTAAATTTGCAGTACTTATACAAACATATCAAGTTTAAAGCAAGATTCATTATCCTGATATTCACATATAGGCAGTATTTTACCATGAATTACATCAATTGAAATAACATCAAATGAAACAACATCAAATGAGCTAACATACATATTGATAACAACGTGCAAGCATCTCCAGATTTCACATTACATTCATCTCTACCTTTTATATCACTAGAAAAATAGTAACCTCATAATTCGGGATGTAACACCTATGGCGGAAGAGGACGCAATCAAATTTGCCACCCTACACTTGGAAGGTGCTGCCCATGAGTGGAGGTATCATGGTTTGGTCACCCTCGGTCACAACCTAATCAAAACGTATATAGAATTCACCAACAAGTTGATTGACAGATTTGACACTAAGGATCCTGAGGTGAAATTCAAGGAGCTTGCTCAGTTGAAACAACATGGTTCTTTGGAATCGTACATTGGAGATTTCCAAAGGCTCTCCGTGATGGTGCCCAACATCACCGAAAGAAGATTAGTGGTGCTATTTTCTGAAGGTCTAATGGAACCATTGAAAGGATGGGTAAAAGCTTTTGACCCACCAAGTCTTGAAGAATCTATCAAGAAGGCTAGAAACATGGAGCTGTCCACACGTAGCCCTAAGTTTCCACCCAAGCCTTTTCCTCATAGACAAGACAAAAGGCACCCTTCAATTCAACATAAGAAATTTCCTCCTAGATTGGATGATGATGCTAGAGAAAAGCTTAGGAAGGAAGGGAAATGTTACACATGCAAAGAACCTTGGACAAGGGGACACAGATGCTATGGAAGAGGCCGTTCTAACCATATGGAGGCCTACTCTAATTACGGATCAGAATCTGATCACTTAGAGCAACACTCAGAATTTGCTGAAAGTGATGAAGAACGTGAACCAGAAGAGGTGGAAATAGAGCAAGGGGGTGAGGGCACCTTTGCCCAACTCTCAAGTTTCCAAAAGAACGAGTCTCTCAAGGTTCATGGCTTGATTGGGAAGCATCGTGTGGTTGCTTTGATTGATACGGGAGCAACGCACAACTTCATTGATGAAGGATTGGTGGCAAAGAGGGAACTCAAGACAGAAGAATTTCAGGGCTTCAAAGTGATGGTTATTGATCGGTTCCACATCTCTTGCACTCACAAAGTTACCAACATGTCCTTACAATTGGGTAACCATGAAGTCAAAGACGACTTCTATGTTGTTAACATTGGAGACACAGATGCCGTTCTTGGTATTCAATGGTTGCGATCTCTCAGAAAGATTTCCCTGAACCTACAAACCATGGAACTCACATTTGGGAAGAAAGTAGTGCTAAGAGGGATGTCAAACGGGGGTCCTCGGATTGTCTCCTTCAAGAGAATGGAAAGGTTGATCCGACATGATGCATTTGAGTGGGCTGCAAAGTGTATGGTTCTTCCAACTAGCCCGACTAAAGCAAAGAGGGAGTATCCGCCAGATATTCAATCCGTGCTCAAAAAAAAAGTAAAGTGTTTGCTGATTTACCACCAGGACCACCTCCAAATAGAGGATTTGAGCGTGTCATTGAGCAAAAGGAAGGAGCCAAACCAGTAATCACAACACCATAAAGATACTTAAGAAACAAAAAGATGAAATTGAGAAAAACATAAAAGAACTTTTGGAGATGGGTTTCATTCGCCCAAGTAAACGTCCCTTCGCTTCAGCAGTTGTACTTGTGAAGAAGAAGGATGGCACCATCCGCATGTGTGTGGATTATCGTGCCTTGAATCAAAGCACCATCAAGAATCGGTATCCCATTCCCCGAATCGATGAGCTCATTGATGAGCTGCATGGTTCCAAGTTTTTCTCAAAGATTGACTTAAGGTCAGGATACTATCAGATTCAGATGAGGGGGTCAGATGTTGAGAAGACGACATTCCGATGCCACTATGGTCGTTTTGAATTCTTAGTCATGCCATTTGGGCTGACTAATGCTCCTGCCACTTTCCAATCTTGCATGAACAGAACCTTCCAGAGGCAGTTGAGGAAGTTCGTGTTGATATTTTTTGATGACATCCTCATTTACAGCAAAACTTGGGAGGAACACCTCAAGCACTTGGAGGAAGTGCTTAGTATCCTTGAGACAGAAAGTTTCTTTGCGAAAGAATCAAAGTGTGAATTTGGTACAGGAGAGTTACTCTACCTTGCTCACATCATCAGTGCAGAAGGAGTCAGAGTTGATCCTGAAAAGATCAGGGCTATCATGGATTGGCCAACTCCAAAGAATCTAACCCATCTCAGAGGATTCTTGGGCCTATGCAGTTTTTACATGAGGTTTGTGAATGGTTACTCTCAAAGTGTTGCTCGTCTTAATGATCTAACCAAAAAGAGGGCATTCTTGTGGTCAGAAAAGGCACAAGTTGTCTTTGATAAATTCAAAAGGATCGTGAGTTCTTGTCCGGTTTTGGCCATACCGGATTTTTCCAAACCATTTGAGTTGCAATGCGATGCTTCAAGGGAGGGAGTTGGTGCTATTTTGATGCAAGAAAAGCACCCTATTGTGTTCGAAAGCAGAAAGTTAAGAAGCATTCAAAGAACATACTCAATTTATGACAAGGAGATGCTTGCAATCATGCATGCATTAGCCAAGTTCAGACAATACTTGGTGGGGAGTAAGTTTGTTGTCAAGACTGATCACAACAGTCTCAAACACTTCATGCATCAGAAGGACTTGAATGAAAGACAGCAAAAGTGAGTGAGTAAGCTACAGGCTTATGATTTCAACATTGAGTATGTCAAGGGGAAGAATAATGTTGTGGCAGATGCCTTGTCTCGAAGGCCTCATTTGAGTTCATTATGCAAGCTTACTGCTAATTGGAAAGAGTTGTTGCTTGTTGATTATGCCAAAAATCAGTTTGTAACCAGCGTTATTGAGGGTACTTGTCAAGATGAAAAGTACAAAGTGGTTGATGGGCTGATACACTACAAAGAGAGGATCTTCTTGGTGCCCGATTCTAAGCCCAAAAAGAAGGTTTTGCAGACTTTCCATGACACTCCACTTGCTGGTCACCAAAGTTACTTTAACACTTACTGGCAGATCCATGAAAGGTTTTCATGGAAGGGATTGAAGAATGAGGTTTTGAGCTACATCAAGGAATGCCATACTTGCCAAATGAACAAGAATGAGCACACATACCCCGCTGGACTGTTGCAGCCCCTACCCATTCCCAATCAAAAATGGGAAAGTATCTCTATGGACTTCATCACAGGGTTGCCCAAGACACAAGGGAAGGATTGCATCTTTGTGGTGGTAGACGGACTAACGAAATTTGCTCATTTCTTTCCTATCACTAGTTCATTTACAGCAGCTCAGGTAGCCGAGTTGTTCTTTCACGAGGTGTTTCGGTTGCATGGTTTGCCAAAAAACATTGTGAGTGATAGGGACAGCAAGTTCCTAAGTACCTTTTGGCAAGAAATTTTTCGGATGAGTGGTACGGTACTTACTCCGAGTACCAGTTATCACCCCCATACCGATGGTCAAACAGAAATTGTGAACAAGTGGTTGGAGGGTTATCTTCGGAATTATGTTTCAGAACAGCAGAAGGCTTGGGTCAGATGGCTTCACTTGGGGGAATACTGCTATAATTTATCCTATCACATGTCCATTAGGATGTCCCCATTCAAAGCCCTCTGTGGTTATGAGGCTACCAACTTTGCAGATTTGGTGTTTGGGGATAGCAAGGCACCTCAGGCCAAAGATATGTTGCAGCAAACTCAGGATATTCTAAAATCATTGAAGAACAACATTCAGATAGCACAAAATCAGCAGAAGTTGTACGCTGATCAGCAGCGTGTTGAGCGCTCTTTCAAGGTGGGGGACATGGTTTACCTTCGTCTTCAGCCTTATAGACAACCTACTCTCAAGAAGAGTGGAGCTGAGAAGCTCAAACCCCGTTTCTATGGACCTTTCAGAGTTATCAAAAGGGTTGGGGCGGTGGCCTATGAGCTGGAATTACCAGCTAGCAGTAAAGTACACAATGCCTTTCATGTGTCTCGCCTCAAGAAGGCATTGGGACATAACATTATTGTTTCATCTAGTCTACCTCCCTTGGATGAGGAAGGGCAGTTGGTGCTAGTTCCTGAAAAGATTATCAATTCCAGAGAACGTTCTTTGAGGAGAAGGACAATCAGACAATACCTGGTGAAATGGAAGAATTTGCCATTAGAGGATGCCACTTGGGAGAATGAGGAGATTTTGCAGCATCCTAGTTTACAGTTGCTTGTGGCCAAGCAATTTTGGGAAGGGCGGACTGTAATGTCCCCCTCTCAACTGTGATCTTGGAGGTGACCATTAGCCTATTTTCTAAAACCCGTAGGCTACTCGAATGAGAAAATTAGGGTTTCCTTCTCTGGCAGAGGTTGCTTGGCTATTTCAGTGGTTTACCCTTGGATTTCCGAAGTTCTGTTTGGGGATTCCTTCTGGGTTTTCTAAGAGCTTTGCAACGGTATGGCTGGCATACTATTTTGAGCAACTTCCCGAATTTACTATTTTTAGTAATTCTATTTCTGGCAGTGGCCCTGTGATATCAGTACTTTTTGGCTTTCCTCTTCGAGCAGCCAGTTGCAGTGTTTGATTTGGCCCTTGGTCACTCCGTCTGGTGAGATAAGTTATTTTAAATGTTATATTTCAATATATTGACCTTGGCCTAGCGACATAACTTAATGTTGTGTTTGAAAAGTGGCCTCCATGGGTGGACGCCTCACCAGGAGGTAAGATTAATATTTCTCAAAGGTGAAATTGTGATTTACTTAAGTGGACGCCAACTTGGGGAAAAAGGATTATTTCATTTTATTAAATAATTCTTTCATGGAAAAGGACGCCACTATTGAGGAGGAATTAGAGTCAACTTGAATTTGAATTTGGTTTGACTCTTGGAATGGGCGCATTTTTCTAGAGGCTTCTAGAAAGTCTTCTCAAAAAGCTAAATATTGAGAGGTTGTCTCTTGGGTTCATTATCATAGATTTTCAGTATTGTTATGCTACCAGAATGGTGTCAGACTTGCTTCGAGGAATGCATACCTCCTAGTTGGCTTAGCTTCTTGCTTGAAAGATAGCAACTAGTTGAGAATAGGTTCTTTTGAGTTGTTTTGCACTTTGTAATCGGTTTACTTGTATTTCAGTCCATTTTACAATTGTTGGTTTGATTGTGGCTGAATTGAGTTTTTGCTTAGATGTTTGTGAGTGATTTTAATTTGGTTGTGGGTAGTGAATGAATATTATTGGTAGGTTGGAGCGACCCTTTCCTCCAAGTTTCAGAATTTAATATTCAGTATTTATTTTTATAAGGCAAAATCGCCCCTCCTTGAGGGTCGTACCATGCTGGAGATGCATTGAATTCCGTGCAAATTAAATATGAGCTATTTGGGGTGTCTTCTTGATTTCATCTTGGGCGCCTTGAATATTAGAAGCTTTTCCAATTCGTCTCATGAATTTTGGTTGGGTTTTGAGTGAGATAGTAGCTTTGGTTGAATTTTTTGTGTTGCTGATTTGTATTTCAGTGCGGGTCTGTCATTAATCAGATTATTAAAATGAGGTCTGTGAGCTGGGATTTGGGTTTGGGAAGTCAATGAAATGATAGGAGAGTCTTCTATTTTATTGCAGCTTCATAAACTGGATCTTATTAACAGGCAACTCTATATTATTGTAAGTTGAACAGTAGAACTATCAGCTTTCTTGAATTGATTACCATTTCCCACGATTGTGGAAGAGACTGGAGCTCAAGTTTCATTATTGCATCACCCGTTGAACAAGTGGAAGAGGCCGACTTGCCCCCTGTTGCTTTATGTAATTGCATTATCTCATCTAGCTGATCGGCTGAGCCATCAACATGCTCCCGCCAAAGAAGTGGTCGAGTTGCATTTTACTTTCAGTAATGTACTTTCATTTCAGTCCTCCCGCTGAATAAGTGGTTGAGTGATTGTACTTCCTTTCTGTTACTTTCAGCAAGCTTCAGTTATGCTAACGATCCCCTTTCGTGTATGCTCTCAACCTTGCCCACATTGGGATCTGGGTTGATCAAAGGAGAGGGTTACATTCAGTTGGTTGAGTTTTCATAACATTAACGGGTGAATTGAATTGTGGAGAATTTGAAAAGAATGGCCCGGTATATTTCACAGCATAATTGTTAGTATCCTGAATCAATTACAAGTATAAGGTTTAGAATACATGGTATAAGAATTCAGCTCATTTTCAGAATAGAAGATTTTCAGTGCTGATCAATATAAGGTAGAGTATACCCTCCTTGATTTAAAAAAGTAGAAGAAAGAAAATGAAAAGGTGAAGGAAAAGGATAAAACGTGGTACTATAATGGAAATTGGGTCACATAGCATAAAATGCAACGTCAGAACATTTGATATGCTCAAAGAAAAAGTTTAAATGAAGAACTAGTGAAGGTGAAGGCAAGATGCAGGATTCATTCAATTTTATGTTTGATAGATGCCACTTTTAAAAATCAGGATGATAATAGAGAATGTGGGTGACACTTGTGAAGAAGTGACTACAGAATGGAGGTGATAATAGTCAATAAAGAACTTTCTAAAAGACTATAATAGTTTTAACATAAAGGAATAGGACAAAGTATTAATCTCCATGAAGTGATGGCAACCTGATGGAGGATTAGCAACAGGATATCTTGGTGAGAGATGGATATGACTCTTTTCTTCCAAAGATATGAGGAACAACTTAGTGGAGCTTCAAAATCTAATACAGGTTCAAGATTTAGAAGTAAAGAATGAAGAATTTAGACTGGAATAAACTCTAAATTGTAATGTGGCTCAACCTTTTGTTACCTCAAGTTCTATAAGACCATTGAGTACTTTGGTGATAAGAAAGGTTAGGAATGTAACATAAAAGATAAATATATAATTAAGGTCTAAACAAATCTAATTTACAATAGCTAATGGTTTCTCAATTAAAAAAATTACTGTTTTTTATCTCTTTGATTGTGTTTGAAAATCTAATGCCCAGCAAACTATGCACAAAGAGTTTCAGCTTGATTGACTTGATCTCAAAATACTTCATATTCAATGTCTCTAGCAACCCTCGCTATATATCATAATGTGAATGCAACAAAACGATGTCAATCTTAATATTGAATTGGAAGATTGTTACCAACCGATTTGAGGTATATAGACAATAGACCCTTGAACAGCATTGGAATCACATGATAAACGTTTCATCTCTACAAATGAAACCTGGAAGAAACAATTAAACCATTCAATGATATGTATTTTCAAATACTTTCAAGTTTATAAAAATGAGACTTTCCTATTGATTCTCTTAATCTTAATGAAGAACTTAAAAGGGAAACAAGTTTTGAAGATACCTTTTCAAGAAATTCAGGCAATGCATTGTATATCTCTCTCAACTCATCCAACTAATACAAGTGCACAATCAATCAAATATTTTTTTAAATGCTCATCCAGAACTTTTATATCATTAAAAATAACCAGAAAAAATTCTTAGTTGTCATGGAAAAATATGAAAGATTTTATATGTTGACGCAAATTAAGCAATGACTCTTAATTTGTGGAACAACATTACCAAAAAACCATCCACATCTCAATGTGAGAATTATTTGTTATTGTGGATGTTTATACTTATTAGTCTAAATACATTAAAACAAAAACAAGAGCTTTCTCAGAAAATGTATCAAAAGGGACTGCATGAATATCTATCGTTGAAGGGAAAACCCTTAAGCAGTCAAAAACAAGAAATCATGTTTGAAAGTGGAAGCATATACAATTAAGATAAAGTGAAAGAAATTTTTGACCAAGAGCAAGTTATTTCAAATGATACATCGACTACTATATAAAATGGGTCCCAAGAGCCCTAGAGACAAGTGCTTTGACAAGAAGGTCAATGGAAGCTAAGATAAGTGCAAAAAGGACTAACTAGAAAGCATATATTCCAAATGTTGCACAGAAGTCCACATAAACCTTTTGTGGCCTACCCTATACAATAACATGAAGGAATAGGTGGTAAAATGTGTCATTCTAGAGAACGGATAAACCATCAAAAAGTAATTCCATTCCTCCATACCTTATGCCTCAACTGTCAATCTTCGCAACTTGATATATGTATCTCCTTCATTTTGTTTCTCTTAGGAGGGTTACTCCTTGTCTTTCTATATGTGTTTCCACTTTGACATGCAAAGTAGTGCAGTTTTAACCAATGGTGGCTCTGTATTGGGAATGACTACCTTCCGCGTTCTTTTGCAGCTTTACGCTTCTGAAGTTTTCCTTGATCTTTCTCAATGGAAGAGTGTTGCATGATGAAACCGCGAAGTTTGACTACCAGCACTCCAACTGTGAGAAATGCACACGAACTTGCTACATACGCAAAATTCCAATAGTTACAATCCTCTAAACTAGCCTTGGAAGACCATCAGATATACACGGTGAAACCATTATGGAACTTGTAGACTTGTGTGTCTACGCTTGTCAATCTATCCAAATTGACCTCTAGGTGTGCCCAACGCAGATCGGTGTCAGTCATTTTCAAGAAATCATGGAGTAAGACCATTTTGGCCTTGTATTCGTCTTGGGAGATCTGCATTATGAAAACCTTGAAAATTGACTGTGCACACTATTGGCGTAACAATTAGCACCTCTGGAGTGCGAGTTGGTACGGACAGCTATGCACAATGCGTAATGACTGCTTTTCAAATTAGCAGGGGAAGCTCACTCTTTTGCTGATATGTGTGAAAAGTAAAGTATTCTAAATCCTATCTTTTTCACTCAGCTGGAAGAGGCACAAGGTTAAGGAAACCAAGAACATTGCAACTAAGGATTTTCTAGGGTTTTGCAGATCTGTTGGTTGAAAATTTTGTATACTTGGGAAAGCATACAAAAATTGTGGTTTCAACCACAGCACGTGAGATGAAACTCTCCTAATTAAGGGAAGTGTTGACATGTGTTTTATGACAACACCAACACAGAATAAAAATACCCAACGGTCATTCTATTCTCTCTTGATCAAAGTATTCCATATGCTAAGATTGCGTGAAAGTTCATATGTTCAACTCCAAGGTTCATTTTATCGCGAATAGACTCAATTGGCTAATCTGAATATGCTGGGTATTCAAGGGGACTTACGTAGTTGTTCGATTTTGTGAAGCAGTTAAGACATGAATGATTTGACAATATTGCTCTGACTCCTAGATTAACCGGGAAATACTGAATTTAAAGGGATAGGGATAGGAATTCTACAATCTACTTCTAAAGGGGTGGAATGTCAGGATTAGCTTCGACAATCTTCAAACCAAACTTTGTTTCGCCTCCCCGTCGGACAACTTTGACAAAGTAAGTGCAATATTCAAAAGATAAGTAAGATATTCAAATTATGATTCAACATGTGCACCCCATCACAACGATGCAAATGAACACATACAAAACACAATAGAAGTTAGGTTCCGAAATTCCAGTTGACCATGCAGGGCGGACTTACCGTCAGCAAGTCCGCTAGTGGTATGGATAAAGGAAGACTTGTCCAAACTCAACACCACATTCCACAATTAACGACTACTTGCATAAATTAAAAGTCTATTTTACTCTATCTATCTTGAATTGGAAAGATGAAATGGCCTTGCTAGCTACTCATAACAAAAGAAGAAATCACCAAGCAATGAAACTCTTTGTATTATGAAAAGTGTTCACAACAACCGTTTACAAAACTTTCAAAGCAAAGTTTTCTTCCCTCCTCAATCTAAGCTAACTTCTAAGCTAAATGCTATATGCCTTCTACTCTCTAGCTCTAATTCAACTCTGATTCAATTCTAATTCTCATCCTTACAAATGAGGGGGGATGCCCCTTTTATACTTAGCCCATTTCAGTGGACGGCTCAGATTCAATTACAATAAAGGGCTCAGATTGAGCCACCTATGCCCTAATTAGGGTTTCTGCCCTAAAAACCGCCACAGAGAGGAGTGGGGCAATAAATGCACAAAATATTCTCCACTCCCCTGCAAGAACCATAATGAGCAATTAATGCCCATCATCATCTTCCAGAAGATCTTCATCCAGCAGAGTGTTCCAATTGTCCTGTTCTCTAACTACAAACTCGATCAACCGGGCCAATACCGCCTCAACCTCCTGAACTGAAATAGGTGGAATATGGCTGAGCTGAATTTCCAAGACCGCTACCATTTGTCCGTGCCGAGTGTAAGACTTCCTCCATGCCACCAAGGCGTCTTGGGTATTCTGAATCATACTGGAGAAAGTGGAGACATTCTCAAAGTCATCCTGGACAAGCGACCTCGCATCTAAGAAGAATGGAGCCAACTTGTCTCTCAAGCTATCAACAGTTATTTCCTCTGGAGCTAGCCTCCTAGCAAATATGGCCCCCAGTGTATTAAGAAATCCCTCCAAGATGTTACCCATTGCCTTCCTGGTTCTGGCCGAATCTTCCCTTGCTGCATCGTGAAACCCATGGCCTATGACCACCGAGGAGTACCAACTGGTGAAATCATACCTGTCACCTTCCTGAATTACACCTCCACCCACCAAAGTTTGTAGAGGTATATGCATCAAACCCCTAGACGAAGAACAATCTTCGTCTGATAGATTCGGGTATCGCCCCAGGCTTGATCCACCATATCTATGCGTGCCAAAACATTTGAGGCCTGCTGATAAGCATTGGCAAGGTCCTCCATGAATTTCCCTGTCTCAGCACGAACATGTCTAACCCACTTGTCTGCTTCCGTTTCCATCTTCTTTAAATCTTCTAAGCCAATAACTGACTCCCTCGGAAGCTCTGGTGGGAGTTCTACTACTGGGTTTGCCTGTTCGCCTGGACATGCTAGACTCTGCACATATCCTATCAAGGTTTTGTGCTCCTTCAATTTCTTATACTTCCCCTCCATGCGGAGCAATTGGTTCCTCAACGCCTAATAGGAGTTATCGAACTCCTCAACAATTTGGGCTCCTGTAGGACGACCCAATTCTACAGTGGTGATCACGTAATTTTCAGGCCTCTCCTCGGCTCGATCACACTCCTCCCTTGGGACAGCAACCTGAAGCATGCGAGAGCCTGACTCATCAGTTGAGATCTTTGAGAACTTCCTAGCTCTCTTCTTCTCTGGCGGCGCACTAATTCTTCTAAGGAACTCCTCCATCTCGACAGCTGGATCCGTATCATCCTCGGGGTCTCTTCTCATTCTATCTGAAAGCCAATCCGGCACTGTCTGCTGTGGATTGCAAATGACGAGGGGCTGATCTTCTGTTGCCTCCACCTCATGTACTTCTTCTCTTCTTGCACTGTTCTGCTCGGGCTCATCATCTTCCACGAGTTGCGTATCTCCTGACCCTTGGGTGCCCTGTTCTGTGTTTTCCTCTTCCTCTAATGTCATGTCCAACATCTGCTGGAAATGGGTGTCGGCCACTATTTCCTCTTCTTCCTCTTGTCGGCCAGCCCTGGATGCACTGACACTTATACTATCTGATTCTCGGACGTTGGGCTGATCCACCTCCTCAAGTTCCCGCTCTTCACCCAATCCTGCCCTCTGATCAGCAAATAATGAAATCACTATCAAACTCGAAGACTGAGTTTGTGAGTGCATAGGTGATACTTGTTCCATCCTCAATGGTATCGGTTGGGTTGGTACTTCTGCTTGTGCTTCCGGTGCTTGAGCAACTTGTTTTCCCCTTCTCACCGATAGCGGCCTTTGGTAACCCATCAAGTCATAAGTAAGGGCGATTGATCTATTCTTAAGGTTGCATACATGTCTATCGAACCAAGCCCTTGTGAAAGTCAACACCGGAATAGAGAGCGTGTCCAAGTCCATGATTTCTGGCTCAGACCAATCAGGTGGTGGGACCGGAGTATCCCTGACTGAATCATAGTCAGGTTGTATAACGTTGACATCTTCTTCCACCTGGTTGGGAACTGGAATGATCTCCCATTCCCTGATCAACTTGAGGGGAAGCCTAGAAAACATCCTTTTCCTTATTTCAACCTCATCAACAGCATTTGCCCAAAAGTCCTCAATGTGGGCCTTGTGTCAGTACTCAACGTTCTGTATCATTCGGATGTTTCTGTAAGGATCGAAATCCTGCCTGCCTGTGTGATACGATAGATGATAGAATTGCAGCTCATGCTCTGCCTCTCGAGCTGCCTCCAAGGAGCGACACACCTCAGTGGAATTCCCCATGGCGATAGGGAAGTCAAGTCCTCCCTTCTTTTTCTTCTTCTGAATCTTATCATAGGCAATCAATTGCCTAGATACTTCTAGCATTATTATGTGATCGGTGGGGTACCTCGGTAGCCGGTATGGATACAAAGTGAACCCCTGCAACCTAATGTAAGTGAATTTTGGGAATTGGATGAGCCAATCTCCGTATTCCTCTATCAATGCATGTGCCTCTTTGGATATTCTTTGTTGCGTTCTCCGTTGAAGGGTCCTCGTGATGTGCATTGTAAATGCATCATTAGCCCACTTGTAACTGGCAGGGTTAGTTAGATGTAACTGCGTGCAGGCCTGATGGATTTTGAACTGGTCAGGGGCACTACCAATTGGTTCCTTGTATGTAATCCCTCGGTACTTGGTCATTCTTGCCAGCATATATATCACATACGAGCTCATGTAAAAGGTTTTCGTCCTCCTCAGGCTCCTGAACTATTCATCTATGTTATCACTAATCATTCTTGCCCAATCAACACACTCCTTTCCCTCCAAAATGATCTCGATGAAGTAGAACATCCAAGGCTCGAAGAAGTAGGCCTGCGCACTCCCATTTATTCGACTCAGCATCATCATCAAGTCATAGTATTCCTGTTTCACATCTTCGGCAATTATCTGTTTTGGGAGTTTAGTGCGAGGTGGCTTTGGCTTCTGCATCCAGACTCTGTCGATGACCGCAGCAACCCTCTCGAAGGAGATCGAGTACATTTTATCCGCCCTCTCCTTTGATCTGTACAGCATCTTTTCGGAAGTAGGAATCCCAAATGCCTCTCCGATGGCATCTGGCGTGAAGTTGGCAAGCAATTTGCCATCCAGAGAGACGATGGTTCTATGCTCCGGCTTGTAGTAGTTCGCACACTCCATGATTAGCTCCGGGCACTAAATTGCTGGTGGAAAACTAGCAACTGCGTAGATCCCACTTTTCATGATGTGGTGTGCCGTGACTGACGGTTGATGACCTCCCAGCCTATACATCCTTGATTTGAGCGCATTTAGATTAAATGACCCAAGGTTGGTGTCATTTAATCCCACCAACTTCGAAGCGAATGCTGACTTTGGAAGGAATGACTTGGCGAGCCTTTTGATCATTGCCTGTCGAGATGAGCTTGCTTTGCTCGCTTCGGTATTTGCAGCTCTGCCTGCAGCTTTGCTTGTTCCTGCAACATCCTTCGCTCCAGCCATCTGCAGGAATAAAATAGAATAATAATAAGTTAGTTTGCAGATTTTTAATAAAATAAAATAGCTACCGAGACGGCTGCGGATATGGAGTTAGCTTTGAAAATGAAATTCTTCAGCAAAATTTTCTAACTCCAAACCTCAAACTGTATAACAACTCTGAGCTCAAAAAACTTTCAGCAACTTGGCCTCCAACTAACGAAGAAAATTTGCAGCAAACTAACAACTTTCAGCAACTCAACAATTTTCTTAACACAAAATAAATTAAATTCTCTTGACCACACTTCGTTGACTTCGGCAATTTTAGAAGAAATAAAGAGATTGCTGCCATATGAAATTTCGAATTTCTTTTCAACTCTAACAGCAATCAACTTCCTCAGCACTTCGACTTTTAGCAGTTTTGAAAATAAAGATCTCCAGAGAAAAATAAATCTCCAACAACTCCGGAAATCTGCAACAACTCCAACAACTTGGAAATAAACTCTCGGCTCTTCGAAAGAGTCTCAGCAACTTGGAAATAAAATTCCTTCAGCAACTTCGTACTTAGAAAAATAAGAACTCAAGCTCAATCTCAGCAACCTCAAAAAGACTTCAACCTCTCACAAAATTCTTCACTTCAGCAATTCCAAGCTCTTCGAAACGTGTGAAGAAATGAAAGAAATGAAGTTGTTTAAATAACTTTTCATGAAGAATCCTGCTGAGTAGTGCTGGGGCTATTTTTGGCACCTTCATTAATTCACCACCTCTTCACTCGGCATCTTCTAATTCAGGTGTAGTAGTGGGCTAGTCGTCAGCCAGTCATTATGGCAGTTGCCATTAATGAAGATTCTTCCTTGTAAAAATTTGAATTTTTCCTCTATTCTGCCAGTTAACTCTTGGTGATTCAAACAACTCGCGAAAAAATCACTTGACTTGATTGAAAATTCCATTTTAAAATCCTCGTAGTGTTTAATTAAATTCAACTCGAAAAATTCATGGGAGTTGTAAATTTATTTCCAATCTGTTAAAATGTCTGTCATTTAAATCTTCAATTTCATGAAATTTGCCTTAGACATTTTAAATTTTCTCTCTTTAAAATATTCGACTCCGGGCGATTTAAAATCACTTGTCTGCTCGAAATAATTCATCCTTTGAGATTTAATTTCCGTTAGGAAAATAATCTAGGCAAAACGAATTTCCTCTGAAAATATTAAAATTTCCCTTAGGAAATTAACTTTTTTAACTCTGTCAACCCATGGGTGCCTTTTAAACGGGTTCATTTAATTTTTAAATGACCCATGGAAAAATATATCAGTTGCTTCCACCTTGGAAATAAAATTTCATCATTGTGTCCACTTCATTTAAATGCCTTTGGAAAATTATCTTCAATTCATCCAAGGGTGCATTTTTCCTTAGTGAAATATTTATCTCACTTAGAAAATATTTCTAACATTTTCTTCCTTGGCGTATTTCCCTTAGTGAAATATTTGCCTTCATGCCTTAGGAATAAAATTTAAATCACTCTTATCTTGGGCGTATTTCTTCCTTATTTGATTTTAAATTTCCATGTTCTAGAGGATTTTTGAATCACCCATAAGCTGGGCGCACTTGATATGCTAAGCTTTCAATGTATGCCTTGGAAAAATATTTACTTACCTCTACAACAAGTTGGGCGCATTTCACCCTTGATGCCTTCATACGCCATGACTTAGAAAATTTCTAAGTATTCAACAACCTTGGGCGCATATTGCCATGTCCACTTTTATTTCATGGGCACAAATTAGAGGTGGTACTTTCATTTTCCATACTTCAGCGTTTTTTTCCTCTTGGAGGTGGGGCGCATTTCACATGAGCTGCTTTGATCTTCATACTTAGGCATTTTTAGCCTTCCCATTGCCTTGGGCGCATTTTGCCTTGGCAGCTTTTGTTTTATGCCTTAGAAACTTTTAGTCTTCAATCCTTGAGGTGAGGGCGCAAATCACTAGGTGAGCTTTCACTTTCATACTTAGAATATTTAGATGTCATTTCTCCTACCTTAGGACATTTTCTAAGTGTTTATCCCCTCTTTATTCCCTTAGGCGCGTTTTAGAAGGCTTACTTTTGTATAAGGACGCATTTTGACTAGCTGGAGATGGGCGCAAATTAGAGGTTACACTTTCATCTCATGCCTTAGAAATATTTCAGCCCAACCACTCCTAGCACAAGGGCGCATTTGATGGGGTCTACTTCCATCTCATGCCTTAGGCACTTTCAACATCTTTGCTTCAACTTGGGCACATTTAGCACCCTCAACTTTTATTTTCCATGCCTTAGGTGTTTTGAGGGACTCATCAAGGTGGGCGCATTTAGCATAGTGAGGTTTCATGTGAGGGCGCATATGAGAGGGTGAGCTTTCACTTGAGGGCGCAAATAACATGTGCTACTCTCATTTCATACTTAGAAACTTTTTTGACTTGCTTCCTCTACTTCAGGGTGGGCACATTTAGCTAGGTGAGCTTTTGTTTTCAAAGACTTAGAATTTTTAAAGCTTTTACTAGGTGGGTGCATTTTGAAGGGGATACTTCCATTTCAACACTTGAAAACTTTTCCATCCACCATTTCATGAGGGCGCATTCTGGAGCCTCTACTTTCAATTCCAACACTTAGAATATTTTCCATGCCTCTGCCTACCCTTGCTCTTGCATTCTATTTTTAGCAAGTTGTGCTATTTTTAGCAAGTCCCTTGATTTTCAACTTCTACAGCTCTGTTTTGCTTGAAAATTTCACCATATGATCTTCTTTGCCTTGTGAACCTGTTTTGGCAGTCCCTTGCCCTAACCTGCTATTTATAGCCACCTGCTATTTATAGTAAGTTTCAAAGTTGTCTGACTTTAGTAGCTCCGTTTGACTTGAAACTTGCTATGCCTGATCATGATATCTTAAGTGTCCTGCTCATACCAACTTCCGGCTCAGACCTGCTATTTATAGCCGTGTCCTTACTTACTAAAAATAGTAAGTCCTCCGATTTCGCTCAAATTTTGCCAGCAGGTACTTTGAAGTATGCTGATGTCGGTGGGGTGCTTCATTCTGCCAATTTCTGGATTCTACCCCCTATAAAAGTGGAAACCCCAATTTGACTTGCATGTATCCCGAACGGTCTCCTTTTGACTTTGTTTTTTCTGCACGTCGCTTTGTATGTTGAACTGAGGTGTTGGGTGGCTGGGCTGAAACTGCTATTTATAGAAACTTCCTGAAAAGTGACCCATCCATTGCCGGATGATTTTCCATGTCATATTGCTTGTGGGATCTCAAGAAACCCAGAAAACTGGTCTTCATGCGGGCACCGGCTAAAAATAGTAAGTCCTCGAAACTTGATCCTCTCTGCATGCATGTCACATTGTTGCGAAGCTCTCGAAAAACCCAGAAGGAATATCCGGACATGCGTTAGAGAACTCTACATGCAAACCGTAAAAATAGCCTCCAAAGGCTGAACTCTGAAAGTGATCGTCTCGGTTTGCATGTTATATTGTTGCGAAGGTTTCAAGAAACCCAGAAGTAATCTCCAGACATGCATTGAAAAATCACATGTTTGACCCCTGAAAATGCCTCCTGAAGCCTGAACTGCCAAAAATAGCAGGTTGTCTGATCTTGCTCAAAATTTACGTGCAAGCAGCTGATAGTTACCTGGATGTGGTGGAATAGGCAGAATTCCAAAATCTTGCTGAAACAGTCCTCGATTGAGTACTTACTATAAATAGTAAGTTATCAGAATTCAATGAAAATTCAGTGGGACTTTGTTGGATGCCTTGTAACCGCAATACTAAGCTCAGATTCCAATTTGATAACCTAGTTTGACCTTAAAAGCATGAAGGATAGAAAACCCTAATTTCACAGACTTAATCAATATTTCTACCCAGGTCAAACGGTGGGACATCCCCGGAAGGACAAAAGACCAGAAAGAGAGCGAACCATAGCCAAAAGACCAGAATAGAGCAAAAATTAGGGGGTCCCTATTTGAATGGGGTGATGTGTGAAAAAGGTCACAACAGGAAAGCTCCCCCTTTAACTAAACAAAACTAATATGGGTAGCACAGCAATCATTCCTCTTATTTCAGGAAAGATTATATTATTTTCTCTTCACAGAAAAGCAATAGCAAACATTAAGAAAACTTATTACAGCAGCTATGCAGTGAAACCAAGAAAGAGGAAATAAAGTTTCCTGAAAGCACAAAGACTTTCGTCACTTCCTCCGGGACGGGAAAACAACCAACAAGCGCAAAGTCTTAAGGAATGAAATCCTATCTACCCTTTTTAGAATGATTACCTAATGATAATATACAGTATAAAACAGCACAAAGTCTGCAACTATGATGTACCTATTAACTACTCTAAATGAGAACTACTATGAGCACAAAGTCTTGCAATTCTTCTCAATTTCTAATACTAACTACGAATTCAACCTTCAACATTTACAACACAAAGTTTGCAGATATTTCAATTGAATCTCTCTTCAGCAATATTCCACAATCTCCAAGTAGTCACAAAGTAATGCTCCAAAATGACATAAGAACACAAAGGATGCAAAGTAGGGCTTCAACACAAAGTCTAAAATTCCAACTCTTTGATATTACTTGAAAAATCACAACTTATAACTATAAAGCTCAAAATCTTTATGAGTACAAAATTTTGCAGAGATTTCTTGCTTGCTAAAAAGATCAATATTACAATAGACCCCCTCAAGTATTTATAGGAGAGAAGCCTTGAGAAAAAGGTGGGAGGATCCCAACAAACTTGAGAAATTCTCTCAACCACTAACTAACTGGAATTGACTTATTCAATATTACAAGTCCTATTGTAATTTGACTTGTAATGTAATCATGTAATTACATTTTACAACTTTGCAAGAAATATTATTACTTGCAATTACAATTTTCCATTTTACATGTAATTTGTCAAAACTAAATTACAAGTACATAATTGAAACTATTCTAAGTGTTTGAAGACACGACTTGAACTACATCATCCTTGATTAGGTCTTCATACTGCTATTTGGAAAACATTCTTCCATCTTTGTCTTGAAAGCATTCTATGCTCAATCATGTCACCTATTCAACTCCTTGTGTGGCTTCGTCATGTTGTTGTTCTTTCTTTATATCATTCTCCAGCCTTGGAATTTGCTTGAAAAATAAGGCCCACGCCTTATATTATTGATTTGGTAGGTCATGTGTGCAAACAAGACTAACAAGAATGAGACAAAGGGGCTGCAAAAGTGAGGCCAAAACTCAATTTCGGGTTTTGGAAGGCTGACTGCAAGTTTTACAAAGCACAAGGTAGGAAAAATAAGAAGTCATTGCAAATTTAAATTTGCAACTTCAAACTTGCAATTTTAATGAAAAATCCCGAAATGCTATTGGATAATAAAAACCCGAAATTGGGTCAAAGCCCTATTTTGTAAAAATGGCAATGAGGCTAAAACGGAGATGAGTGTGAATGAGAGGTGAACTTGGTGAAGACAAATGGAAGTGGAAAATGGCTAATGGAAATGGAAAAGATGTTCCTGCTGAAATGGTTCTTGTGATAATGACATTTGAGATGCAAGGCATATGACATTCCATTGCTGAAAAAGACGTTTTCTGTCAAAAATGTGTTGTCTAAAAGTGAGACTCCACAAATTAATTTTAAGCCATATTGGACGACGCCTTTTAGGGAAACCACGATTTTATTGTAGAGGAACACATTTTACTTAAAAATCTTTTACGAGACAAAGACGTTTTGGCTGAAATAAGACATTTTTTGACATTTCGAGCATGAAGAAAAACAGCCTCAAGAACAAAAACACGTTTCGCATTTCTATCAAACACAAACATTTTTTGACTAAAAACTTGCATTTAAAGACAAAAAAGACACAAAAAATCAGTCAAACAAAATCGCGATTTGGCTGGGAGAAAACACGATTTTTTTTAGAAACCCTCTTCATAGATTGTGAAATGATGAAGTCTTTAAATGGCATTAACCAACTTATAAAAGACGTTCAAAAAAAAAAAGACAAAAATGATTCCTCAAAATAAGAATGCGATTTGCTGATGAGAAAAAACGTTTTTTTTTTAAAAAAGGTTTTGAAAAAGACATTTGCAGCCACAAATTTATGGAAAAAGTCTCCCTCAAGGGCAAGATGTGATATGAACTAGAGAAAGAACAACAAAAGATAAAGAAAAAGAACAACATACCTAAACAAGAAGCTGAAAATTAAAAAAAAAGAAATGAAAACCCTAGATGCCTTGTAAAATCTCAAGAAAAGATGAAGGCACTTATATTCAAATTCTGAAGCTGCAATTTTTGTTGAAGAATTTAAGAGAGCTCCACCAGAAGAGGTAAACTATCAAATTCAAACAGAAACTCTCTTCAAAACTTGGGCGAATTTCTCCAATTGGATATTTTGAGCACAAAGACAAGTGAAAAAAAAAAACACAAAAAAGACCAAAATCGGGTTTTTGAAAGCTTTCAGCAACTTTTAATTTTACTCATGGAAAAAATAGGAACTTTGGCTCATTTAATAATTTTATTTTTGACAAAGAGGCAAACTAGGAACTTTTTGACAACTTAGCAAATTTTATTGTCATTTAAGCCAAATAGGAACTTTTTGACACTTAAGCGATTTTGCTTTTGTCAAATGAGTGAAAATAGGAACTTTTTGGCACTTTAGCAATTATAGGAACTTTTTCGATCTTTAGCAATTTCACTTAAAGCACAATAGGAACTTTTTGGCACTTTAGCAATTTCACTTAAAGCACAATAGGAACTTTTTAGCACTTTTGCAAATTGCACTTAAAGCACAATAGGAACTTTTTGGCACTTTAACAATTTCACTTAAAGCACAATAGGAACTTTTTAGCACTTTAGCAAATTTCACTTAAAGCACAATAGGAACTTTTTGGCACTTTAGCAAAAATCGGAACTTTTTGGAGTTTTAACAATTTCACTTAAAGCACAATAGGAACTTTTAGGCACTTTGACAATTTTTGCTTTATGACTTAAAACTTCCTATTTTGCTGAGCTGTCTTAAAAACCCAAAATTGGCAAAACACCCAAGAAAAAAGATTCGGAAATTTACAAAAAACGGAAAGGGGAGTTGATGAAAGGATGCCCAAGAGAACCATCAATTGAAATCCAAAGTTTTACAACCTCAACACCTCGTAAAACGTGTTTTAACACAAAAAGATCCCTACTTGCAATGGTGATCAAAAATCCCGAAATTGGACAAAACAAGGGGAAAAACATGTCAAAATGTTCCCAAATTTCACACAAGGAAAAATAGGAAAGAGACCAATGGCTGCACAATTCAATTGGAGAATTTTGGTGCCTCGAAATGCGTGCCATAGAGATTTATGAAAAAAATTTAGGCGAAATTTCATATGGGTTGTCCAATTTTTAGAATTCAAAATTGAAGACAACAAGATCTCAACTACAACTAAAAGCTAAATTCTTTAAACTATCCAATCTCCTCAAAAAAACAAAGCATAAGGAAAAGGAGCAAGAATATGATTATACGATAAACTTCGGTGCAGATTCACAACGTGAAGGCAAGGTGGCTCAACTATTTGCTAGGCTAGGAAGAAGTTTATTAGAAACAAACAAATATACAATAAACTGAGTATAGCTTTACAAAATGAGGGCAAGGTGGCTCAACTATTTGCTTGGCTGAATAGGTTTATTGACACACACATCAAAGGATAAGCTTTAGGTACAGTGTTACACCCCGATTGTATAGCTACTATTGCATAGGCCAATTGAGTGTAATGTTTGAATCTTTGAGATGAATAAAACGTGTTTTTTATCAAAATGGATGTGCTCTATTTTAAATGATTCTCTCATTTGATTGATACTTTTTTTGATGTTTTGTTGCATGCATAGAATTAAATTATGAATATTCTAACTTAAGATGTTTTGTATACTGTTGACGTTGTGAACAAGTAACTGCCGAGATTGTATGTCTATGGATGCAGGAACAGGAACTATTCCTCCAGGTGGAGGGGAGACATCACTCGGGAGAGGGGCTTGGTCGAGTAACCGGTAAAGTTAATCAAATTGAGCATACACACACTTCACTAAGGGTTTTGGGAACTGAGTCAGATTGAGTTGTCGTAATAAGTCATCCTTAGGCTTAGGAGTTTTGGATTACTTCTTTATGCTTTATGAGTGGTGTCACTTGTTGACTGACTTACTGTTCTGTGAACCTTGAATGCGAAAAGTGAACTGATAAGTTATATTGATGCCTGGAATTTACAGTTAAACGTATATATACATGTTTGTACAAACACGTGTATTAAGGGTACGCTGACCGGCTTGTAATACACGTATTTGAATAATTCAACACAAATATGTATAGATATATTTAAATGTAAATATTGAATGTGTTTATAAATATATTTAATATTATATTTAATATAAACGTCATTATAGTTTTACCAATAATAAAATATATTGATATATCTATATATATACATATATTTAAATAAGGTAAAATAAAACTATAATAGATTATATTTAATATAATGCAAAATATATAAATAGCATTTTAATTTAATATTTAACTTTGCCTTCGAAATAATTAAAATTGAACTGTATAGTCATTTGGCAATAAAATGCATTTACCATAAGTAAAGAGGTATTTTCGATTTCCATAGTCTATTGGAAAAATACGTTCGAAATATCTTGAGAATTTAAAATGGAAAGCTATAGTCTTTTGAAAGATTTGAATCTAAAAGCATTTTAAAAACTTTGGCTAAAAGAGGAAATCGCATTTTTCCTTCATGAGGAAAATCGCGGACTGTGTACTGGCCGAAATAATGAAAATGGTGTCAAAGAAGAATCCCGCGCAAGCTCCTCACGTCTTAGACCAGGTCGCGATTTGTAAATGCCCCCATTCTAGAAAGGCGTGGGCGGAATGAGGCCAGGTGGCTGCATTTTTAACCTTGACGTTTTCTTCTAAAGATTTACCCGCCATTGTTCATGAGTTGCACCATTTTTGGGGAGATGCCTGTAGGTGTCAATCCGCCTTTCTTAGCAAATGGAAGTTTGAACTATTCTTTGAACTGCTGGAAGTCGATTCATCTCTTAAAGATATGAGTAAGTATGGAAATTCGCCACATTTCAGTTTGAAACATTCAAAGATGTAGTCCTGTCATTTTACATGCCTGCATGAGTGGAAATTGTTGGGTTGTGGACTCTATAAATAGTCGCCTAGTTCATTCATCAAAAATCACTTGTGAAATCCGAGTTTATCATTTTCATTGAGATCCATATCTATTTCTCTATTCTGTTTGTATTTTCTGTTTTGCTGAGTTGAAAATACAGTGAGTTTTTACCAGCAATTGCCATTAACAGCTAATATTCCATTTTAAGTTGTGAGTGAAGTCATTGTGAGCTATAGTTGAGTAAGAAATTACTAGTGGAATCATATTTGAGAGAAAGACTTAGAAAGATCAATTTTAGAGTAAAATACTATCACAAGGAAGCCATTTTCAGTTGGAATTATGGAAGCGTATGTGAAGAAGAGTCTAGAAGAGCAATTCTAGAAGGAGAAGCTTTAAAATCAGGCATGAATCCTCCTTAGTTTATAACTTTTATTGAAGTGTTGTTTCCTTTTTGGTCTTGTGATTGCTGTTTTCAATTAGCTCTAATAGGAAAGAACTATTTTGATGAATATTTAAAGCAATGCATTGAAAGAGAAAATGCGTAAGGGATTCAATGATTAAGGGTTTGTGCAAAAGGGATTATATGAGTAAAGAGCTTAAGGGATTAGTTTACTTATCTTACATTAAAGGGAAATAATGGAAAAAGATAAAAAGGGAAGAATTTATATGCATTTTGAATGAATGTTGCATGTTGTGTATGATCTCCGTATATGGAGAATAAGGGTAAACGAGTTACTATATTCTAGGAATGAAATAAGGACAATAGTCAAGTATATTCAAGCAGCTTAGAGTTTTAGATTAACTGAGATAGGCTAAGGAACTCCTAGGATAAAGATTTCCGAAACAAAACAGAAAGAATGAATTACTTGTCAAGCTGGATTATTTCTAGTAAGTTAGAATGTCGTAGGTTGGTCTGGGATGATTGATAATCCAGTGAAGGACTTGAACCTATATTTGTTGTCTTGGATTAGATTGAAGTAGGATAGTCTGGGATGATTGACAATCCAGTGAAGGACTTAGCCTACGCGTAGTGTAAGATAGCCTTAAGTCAAATCGGCCCTGAGTAGTGTATATGATAGATGACCTTCATTCGAAGTACTAAATGTGAATACTTTGGCCAAAGTAGTGGAAGGTACGACATCCACTTAGATGTGAGATAGTCAAGACTACACTGTCAGTTCATTGTGATCCATCATGCCAGTTCGGGATTGTGAAATAGCAAGTTCTAGATGTCTAGGACACAACACTATGCTCAGTTGGGTTGTCGCAACCGGTTACTTTACCAATCTCTTCGTTCGAAGGGAAGGCCATCTATCGAATGATAGATGTGCGGGGGACCACATTAACAATCCGTGGTTGGCGGAAAAGCGTCTGAGTGATGTTTCTCCTCCACCGCAAGCGACGGATACACCAAGATTTGAAAGGAAGGGAACCTGGACCGTCTTACTACTATTTGTGCAAAAGCTTACGAGCTATGTATGTAAATGTTTTACTTTTGTACTCTAATTTATATTTACAATGAAAATGGAATTCATGTGGAAATATATATTGTAAACTTGCAAGTATTTATCAATAAAAAAAAGGAAGAATTTTATTGTAATGTCTTTGTTAATTGTTACTTTTATATGTTTGAAATGAAATGTTAGAAAAAATTTAATTCCCCAGTTTGGGGGTCGTTACATACAAATTTGCAACGTGAGGGCAAGGTGGCTTGGCAATTTGCGAATATGAATAGGCTTATTAGAAACAAAACATGAAATAACAACTAGGACAGTAAATTGCATAGACAAGACACGCATACAATAAACGATCAAACTAGCAATTATATTTAACTAAGATGAACAAATATCATAATAATAACATTCAGGCAAGGTGGGCTCAGCTATTTGTTATAACAATAAAAGCTCATGAACAAATACAAGAACAACAATAGTACAGGCAAGGTGGGCTCAGCATATATTACTATCACGTGCAAAACTTTTCAACAAATGAGCTAAGAGCTCTTATTTATAGACACCAAAGGTGTAGAGAACCCTAAAATCACCTTGCGTCAACTACAATCTTTCAACATGCGAGATTTTTATTCTCTAAGTCTAAATAAATGAAACCATACAGTTAACTGGAAAGCTACCATTAGTTAACCGATACAAACAAGACTGAATGAACATGTGCAACATGCACGTCCTTATTGAAAAGAGAGTTAATTGATAACTACCATCAGTCAACTAGTCTTAACTGAAAATCCATCCTCTTGCGAAGATATATCGAAGAATGAGATAAGCGTGCATGAGCTCCGCAATAAGAACTCAAGAAATGGCGTTGAGTTAACTACTGCTTTTGACTCATCCTCGTAAATAACTGCAGGTCCTAACTGGTTGTTTTCTACAAGCCCTCTCTGTCTATCATCTCGTCCAGGAATTTATCAATCATATCATCATCTAGCACTTTGACGCTATCCAGGATGATGAACTACCTGTTCACCTCTTTCTCTCCATCCTTGATCACCCTCTGACTGTCTCTGATTTCTACAGTCGCCTTCTTGAAACTGATAGTCAACACTGAGAAGTGATCCAACCTGGACGCCTCAGGATCTCCACCTAGGTTATCACTAATCAACTGGCAATTCACTGATTGGTAACTTTGGCGGCTTTGCAACTAGAGCGATGGCCTCTGTTTCTTCTGCAGCTTTATGCCTCTGACTCTTTTCTTGATTCTTCTCAACGAAAGAGTGTTGCATGACGAAACCACGAAGTTTGACCACAAACCCTCTGAACTCGCTGCACACGCAGAATTCCAACAGTATCAATCCTCTAATCTGGCCTGGAAAGGCTATCAGCTATACGAGGTATGAAACCATTTGTTCTTTGAGTGACTACGCTTGTCAAATTGTCTGAATCAACCCTCTGGATGCACTTGATGCAAAACGGTGTCAACTTTTCTTATGAAATCCTGAATTAAGACCAATCTGGTCTTGAATTCAATTTGAGTGAATTGCAATCTAAAAAACTCGCCTATACACTGTAAACACGGCTATGTTCTAACAACTTTTCTGGAAAGCTAAAAATAGCTTCTAACGAGGCTAAAAATAGCCTGTCGAGGGGCAACTTTCACGAAAAATTCTGAGACGTGGGTTTTGTAGAGAAAATACTTCTAAGCTAACGCACAATGTCAGAAATTTGAAAAAACGCCTTTTGCCTTGGCATGCAAGAGTTTTTCAGTTGAGAGCTTTAATGGCCATAGGGGCACCATGGGCAATTTTTCTTAAGAAAAAATTTCATATGGGTTTTGTAGGCGCTGGTGAGCTGAAAAGAGCCAAATCCTCCATTTTTCGAAAAATTGAGTTTTAGGCCCGCATGCGAAAGGTTTTCAGTTGAGAACTGCAGGGGTTATAAGGCGTGTAGGTCTATCAATGGTACAGGTGGGTGCTCTTTGTGCTTTGGGGGTCCCAACCACACTCCTATTATCATCTGGTTCTTGATTCTATCTTCCGTGAGGTTCATCTGTTGTAACATTGTTGTAAGTTCCCACAAAGCATCTACAACCTGCTCCTACCCTGTTGCCATGCGTCCAAAAATCTCTTGTGCTTATCTTTCTTCATTGTTTCCCCAAATTCTAATTTCATTTCCACACTCATTCCTGGGTGGGCTACCACCACCTCTTTCACCCATGGTGTTGGACGAACCTCCCTCAGTACCCCGCTATATTGCTGCTATTGCAGCTAAAATAGTGTCATGTTCAAGATAAGGTTTTGGCCACTGTTTTTGTTTTCTATCTTCCCTGGCAATATACTTTTTGTACCTGTCACTTTGTTGCATCAACGGAGTTGTATTCAAACCCTAAGGATGGCAGGAAACCACTCTAATACCACTATAAGAACCCTAGTTCTCCCATAACGGTATTCCTCCGAAACTACTGAATGAAAAATCCAGCTGTTGTTTTTGTTTGTTTTGCAATTTTTTGTGTTTTTGTTGAATATATGCCTTTTTGTAATTTTGAAATAAAATGCAAGGCATGAAATAGAATACCAGCAAATAAAAAATACTGAAAGAAACAATTGCAGAAATGGAATATTTGATTTATTGATTGTTTTCAAAGATGTCCACATTCAAAATGCATACCCGAGCACATAGGAGACCAATACATATAATTTCTAATATTGTTGGCAGCAATGGCTGAGTGTAATAAGAAGTTCGACCTGCTGCAAGTAGAGCTTTCTCCACTCGAAAACTCTTTCAAAACTCCTCCTAGTAATAGCCGTCCCCAATGGAGATGAAAGGCCTCAAAGAAGAGAGGCATTTTTCCTTGAGAAGAACACACCATGGCTGGAGGTAGTACAGTTGGCTATAGAGGAAGAGGTACAGCCCATTGAAATATGTGTAGTGGGCATAAAATGCATCCCTTGTCAAAATCGTCTCCCACAATGAAGAATATGCATGTAACCGTTGAAAATACTTCACCAATCTACACAAACTTGACTCCTGGATAAAGCCAATTGTAGAGCAACTTCAGCTAATAGTCTCACAGCCTCAGATTGCTGATACACTAAAAGAGCTACACTCTCCAATGCCTATATGCTCAGAAAATTGCAAAAACCCTTGTCTCTGTTCTAAATGCCAAAGAGATAGGTTCGATTTTCACTTGGCAGCTTATATACTCCTCATCAAGAAGTCGACCCCCTTTTTTCCTTTTAATTATTTTAAAATGATCTCCATTTGCACTTTAGGAATAATAAAAATATTTGTCTAGGAGTTGGCATACAAGACATAAGTTATAAACTAGCCCCCTTTTATGTATCAATGACCCCTCAAAAATAAAGTGCAAATATAACATTAAAATATAACATTTAAAATATTAATTATTATTAAAGTAACCTTTAATAATAATAGAACATCATAACTTAGGAAAAACACCTCATTTCTCCAATCCAACTAAAAATGTAATGTCCCTTTCCTAGATAGTGCAGCTACTTCAGAGGTTAGCCTATCATTCTGATCCTCGTAGGCTGACAGATGTGTGTAGAGGATCACTTGAGGCAGTTATCCGGTGCTCGGGAACATTACTCCTTCAGTTGATTCAGGTTTGGGCCTTGGCAGACGTTTCCAGAGTGATTTACAGATACTTACTATTTATAGTAAGTCAGGCAGGCAAGAGTTGCTATTTATAGCAGGGCACCTGGATCAGTTGGTCAGCTCAGTTCCGACCCAGTTTGATAATCTGATGAACAAACAGTGTTTACTTGGGTATTTAATGTTTATTAAAAGTTTACTATAAAGTCACTTTAATGAAATATTAAAATTATTAAATGGCAAATTATAAAGTATTTAATACTTTATAATAGAGGGGTTAAAATAATAATTAAATGAGCATTTAATTATTAATCAAAAGGGGTGCCATTTATTAAATAATTGTCCTAAGTCTAAAAACGGCGAAATTCTTCATTTTATTTAAATGATTATTAAAAATGCCTTGGGTCGACTTTATGAAAGGAGATATAAATACTGCCAAGACAAATCGAACTCATTATGTTATGATTATTCAAATTTGTCTTTTTCTCTCTAAGAGCATTGAGGTTTGTGAAGCAAGGGTTTCTACAGATCAACAGGTTTTGAAGAACGTTCCCTCTTCAGAATCAGGCATACTGAGACTGTGCAATACCAGTTGAAGCTTGTCAACAGAGCGACTTTATTCAGAGGTTGCATTTGAGCTTACTGTGATTGATTCAGAATAAGTTGAGAAGAGTTATTTCACCAGTTACCAGACGCAACTTGACTGGGGATCATTTCCAGTTGTTTTCAGGCCTTATTATCTTCAGCCGTACCTTCTTCTTTGCTGCTAGGGGTCGTACTTCGCTGCAGCAAGGACGTATTTTCCTCTCCAGCTGAATGTGCCTAATTTTTTTGCCTGCCGGTACCTTCATGTTGGACGCCAAGGGGTTTTCAAGCCTCTGCACTCTCTTCAAGGTTGTAGAAGTCATTGAACAAGTTGGCCGTACCTTTATTTCATTCCTCCAGGCGGCTGCAAGCAATAACCAGGTTTTTGAATAAATAATATTGTTTTTACTTTCCAGGGTACCTGGATAGCATTGTATTTGTTCAATAATGAGAATAAAATCATCTGCCATTGCTCTGGGAGTTATTTCATGCTTCGCTATTTATTTATGAATTTATTTATATTTATTTCTCAAAATCGCAATTTCACCATTGCTGCAAAAACCCACAAAAAACATCAAAAATTCAAAAAACAAACAAAAACATAGCAGTTTCTTTCAGTGATTGGGTTGAGAGACACCTGGTCTCTTACAGTGGTATCAGAGCACAGAAGTCCTGCCAGCCTGTGCTTTTTTAGTCAGAAGTTTGTTTTTTAGATGTTTTTTCATGAGTAGAGACATTATAATTTACAGTAGGGGTAGAGGAACAGGCAGAATTGAGGATTGGACAGGTCCACCTATTCCAGAAGGTGAGACAGTATCAAGGATTCTCGGTATACACAAGTCTAGCCCTTGCAGCAGTGAAAATAGTGTGACTACACTCATGGCAGATCAAGAGATTCCTAGAGATTCAGGGAAAGAGAAAGAAAATGCTGAGATGACTGAGGCAAAATACAGGAGTAGACATGACAACATGATGCACATGATGTCGCAGCTGATAGGGACCATGAGACAATATACTCCGCCTCACCAGGATTACATTCAGATAGAGCAGTCTAGTGGTTCGGGAGGCATAGACCAACCACAGATGTCAACACGACCGTAGCTGTCACCGGTTGTTCACTAGTGTAGGCCTAGACAGCCTACCTTTATCAGTAGGGAGGCACCAACGACTCCAGAAGCGGAACAACAGGGTCACCATACAGGGTTTCAGCCACAGCATGGTACCTCAGTGGCAAACGTGACCAGACTGTTTGGAGAGTATTCGATTCTGGCTCCTAAGATTAGGCAGTCGTTGTCATTTCATGAGTTTATGGATGTGCATAAGCCCAAAGGTGGAGGTAGAGTTGAGTGCAGAGCTCACCAGTACCAGCAACCACCACAGGGGAACAGAGATCTTCAGCATGCAGTGAGCAAGATTGTCTTGCCTTATTTTGATGCCTTGGATAAGAATTCGGCAAGGTCTTGGGTATAGAAGTTAGATAATTACCTATCTTTGAGACCTATGCAGGAGGACGACGCCATTAAATTTTCCACACTAAACCTTGATGGATTGGCGCATGATTGGTGGCACCACGGCATGTACACATTCGGTCATCACCAGGTAACTACTTACCAAGAGTTCACGAACAGGCTCATTGAGCGATTTGATAAGAAGGATCCAGAACTTTACTTTAGAGAGCTAGCACAGCTCAAATAAACAGGTAGTTTGGATGCTTACATTGCGGAGTTTCAGAGAACTGCAATCATGGTGACAGGAATTTTGGAGAGGAGACTTGTCATTCTATTCACCGAGGGGTTATATGAGCCAATGAGAGGTTGGGTCAAGGCATTTGTTCCTCCCACCCTTCAAGAGGCAATGAGAAAGGCACGCAACATGGAGCATGCAGCACCTCGCAGCAGGTTCTCTTCGAGTTCCACGCCAAACTCAAGGCCGAATAGATCTTTTGATAGAGATAGACCCTTTGACAAGAAGAGAGATCCACCTGATCCTAAAAGAGGTAATGCACCACTATTTGACAGAGAGACATTGAATGATCTACGCAAAAAGAAGTTGTGTTTTTGGTGCAAGGCACCCTATGATGAAAAATATGTATGCCCTCTTCGTCCTAAAGCCAAAAATAACCAAATGGAGTGGTCTTATGAGGGTGAAGAGCAATCTGATCTGTCGGACCAGCAAGCTGATTCAGAGCATTCAGATGATGAAAAGTCCGAAAATGATAATGAAAATGATGGTGGAAGGAAACTACAGGAGCCACACTTGACTAGTCTTCAGAGAGATGGCTCCTTTAGGCTACGTGGGCTCCTAGCTAGTCAGAAAGTTATAACACTGCTTGACACAGGTGCAACGCACAATTTTATAGATGCATGTTTGGTTGAGAGGCGTGGCATACAGACGGAAGAGTTTGAGCATATTCGAGTTAAGGTAGCTAATGGGTACACCCTCAAATGTGACAGGAAAATAACAGATATTCCGATGCGGCTAAACAACTATGAGCTAAAGGCTAAATTCTAAGTTGTTAATATGGGGGACACTGATGTGGTACTTGGAATGGCATGGCTTCACGAGTTAGGTGAGTTCACACTCAATCTTCGAGATATGGAATCGAAGTTTAAAGTTAATGAAAAGCCACATGTGATTAAAGCTATTAGGGACAGCAACTTGAGAGTTCTTTCTCACAGACGGATGGAGAGGCTCATTCGTCATGATATGGTAGAGTGAACTGCTGAGTGTATGTTGATGCCCGCACAACAGGAACAGCAAAAGCATGAGTACCATCCCGACATTCAGGAGATAAGAATTAAACACTCTAAAGTGTTTAACGATATTCCATCAGGTAGACCTCTAGATAGAGGAACTGAACACATTATAGAGTTAGAGGAGGGCGCAAAGCCCATTATGATCACACCATATATACATCCGAAACGCCTCAAGGATGAGATTGAGAAAACAATCAGTGAGTTGCTGGCTATGGGGCACATCAGACCTAGCAAATCACCTTTTGCTTCATCGATTGTATTCGTGAAGAAAAAGGATGGATCACTACTGATGTGTATTGATTACCGTCAGCTCAATAAGAGGACTATAAAAAACAAGTATCCTATTCCCCGCATTGATGAGTTGATTGATGAGTTGCATGGTGCTATCTTCTTCACAAAGATTGATTTGAGATCGAGGTACCATCAGATTCGGATGAGGGAGCAAGACATTGAGAAAACCGCGTTCAGGTGCCATTGCGGTCATTTTGAGTTCTTGGTTATGCCTTTCGGTTTAACCAACGCCCCTGCCACTTTTCAGGCTACTATGAACAGAGTTTTCAGTTTTCAGCTGCGGAGATATGTATTGGTCTTCTTCGATGACATTCTGGTGTACAGTAGGTCATGGGAGGAGCATTTAGCTCACTTGGATACAGTACTGGGTATTTTGGCTGAGGAGTCCTTGTATGCCAAGGAGTCCAAGTGTGAGCTAGGCATGGCTGAGTTGTTGTATCTTGCGCACATCATCAGTGCCAAGGGAGTCAGTATGGACCCTGAGAAGGTCCGAGCTATAGTTGAGAGGCCAGTTCCAGAGAACCTTACCCAACTTAGAGGATTCATTGGGTTGTGTGCTTTCTACAAACGATTTGTTAGTGGGTTCTCACGTCACGCCGCACCCCTTACTGATTTGACAAAGAAGGGGGCATTTGCTTGGTCACCGTAGGCTCAGGAGTGCTTTGACAGGTTTAAGGTGATTATGACTTCATGTCCAGTATTAGCACTACCAAACTTTACGAAGTCTTTTGACTTATTTTGCGATGCCTCGGGAGAGGGCATCGGTGCCGTGTTGATGCAGGAGAGACACCCTATTGCGTTCGAGAGCAGGAAGCTTAGAGGTCCTAAAAGATTTTATAGCATTTATGACAAGGAAATGTTAGCCATTATGCATACTTTGGCTAAGTTCAGGCAATACCTGGTAGGCAACAAATTCAGTGTGCGTATAGACCATAATAGCCTGAAACACTTCCTTGGACAGCGAGACTTAAATGAGAGACAACAAAGATGGGTCAGCAAGTTGCAATCATATGATTTTGATATTACCTTCATTAAGGGAAAGCAAAATGTTGTAGCTGACGCATTGTCTCGCATACCTCAGTTGAATGCTATGGCACAGATCTTCGAGGATTGGAGGTACAGGATTATCGCTAAGTATACTAAGAACCCATGGGCTTCTACTATAGTTGATGGGACAGAGCAGGATAGTAGATATACCGTTGTGAATGACTTGATCATTTACAAGGGGCGGATTTTTCTGATTCTTGATTCAGATGTGAAGGATACAATTCTGAAAGCCTTTCATGATCTTCCTATGACGGGCCATCCCGATTATTTTAAAACATACAAGTTGGTGCGGGAACGGTTCACTTGGAAAGGCCTAAAGACTGATGTGCTTCAGTATGTACGAGAGTCTTCTGTTTGCCAGCAGAACAAAATGGAACACACATATCCTGCTAGTTTGCTTCAGCCACTTCCGATACCAGACAGGAAGTGGGAATGTTTATCGATGGATTTTATCACGGGCTTGCCAAAAGCCCAAGGGAACGATTGTATTTACGTGGTTGTTGATCAACTAACAAAATATGCCCATTTCTTCCCGATCACCACTACATTCACAGCATCGCAGACTGCAGAGCTCTTCTTCAGAGAGGTTTTCCGGTTACATGGTTTGCCTCGGACTATAGTCAGCAATAGGGACAGTCGGTTCATGAGCAACTTTTGGCAGGAGTTGTTCAGACTCTGTGGAACCGAATTGACACCTAGTACTGTTGACGTGTTTTTTAGGACAACACCAACACAAAATAAAATGTCCAACGGTCACTCTATTCCCTCTTGATCAAAGTACTCTGCATGCTAAGATTGCGTGAAAGTTCATGCGTTCAACTCCAAGGTTCCTTTTAGTGCGAATAGATTCAGTTGGTTGATGTGAATATGCTGGTTGTTTCAAAGGGACTTACGTGAATTGCTCATTTAGAAGAAAGGATTCTCAAATTTCAGGAGATTTGTCGATGACGCTCGGGTTCTTAAACTAACCGAATAATGGTGAATGTAAAAGGATATAAGGATTAGAGATGCTATCATCTACTCCTAAAGGGTGGAGGGCGAGGATCGACTTAAACAATCTTCAAACCAGACTTCACTTCATCTCCCTTCAGACAACTCTGACAAAGTTGGTGCAATCTTCAAAGGATGAGAAAGGTGTTCAAATTATGACACAACATGTACATACCATCACAACGATGCATATAGACATATGAGCCACAATCGAAGTTAAGTGCCAATACTCCAATTGACCACGCAAGGCAAGCTTACCATCAGCAAGCCCGCTAGTGGTATGGATGAAAGATGATATGCTCAAACCAAAACACCACTCCACAATTAACAACTACTTGCATGAAATAAAAGTCTATTTTACTCTATCTACTTGAATTGGAAAGACGAAAAGATCTCGTCAACTACCCACAATGCAAGATAGAATCACCAATCAATGAAAATCCTTATATTATGGGAGTCTTACACAACAATCTTTTACAAAAACTTTCAAAGGGAAAGTCTTTCTCTCCTTTCCAAACTAAGCTAACTTCTAAGCTATCTTTCTATCTATTCTAACTTCTATCTTCTCTACTCTCAATCTGATATCTACTATGTTACAAATGAGGGGGGATGCCCCTTTTATAGTTGGCCCAGTCCAACGGATGGCTTAGATTGAATTACAATAAAGCGCTCAGATTGAGCCACACATGCCCTAATTAGGGTTTTTGCCCTAAAAACAGCCACAAAGAGGAGTGGGGCAATGAATGCACAGAATATTCTCCACTCCTCTGCAAGAACCATTATCTGCGAATAATGCCCACTATCTTCTTCTAGAAGATTCTCGTCCGGAAACATGTTCCCACTGTTCTTCTCTGCCAATTCTGTTGCGTTAGGAGGAGAGCAAAAGAGTCTCTAAGATCGTCTCCGCAGATAATAAAATTTGAAAGGATTTGACGTTCAGCCCTCCTGTTGCTTTGACTTCTGGATGCACTTCTTCTTTGTAACTTTCACATTTCTTTAGCCCACTGCCTTGGGCGCATTTGCCTCTTTTGCATCACGTTCTTAGTGTCCTTAGTCAAATCTTCACTATCGTTTCTTTTTCCAAAGTTGTAACGTTGTCCAGCTTCATCACCTCAAGTCTTCATGCCTTGGCCTCAACGTTCATCCTACAAAACAGAAAGAGGAGCATCAAAACATTTATAAGATAAAATCCACTTTACTTACCCAATTCCCACATTTTGACTGATTGATCTCCGGATCTTGCTAGAGTTCATCATTTCCAGGAAACTTTTATAACTTTTCAACATCTGAATGCTTGATGTTCGAGCTTCAGTTCATTTTCAAATTCCTCCATGCCTTAGACAAATTTCTTCCCTGTGAATGTATTTGACCCCCTATTGCTTCATTTTCCCTTACACAATTTTACCTGCTTTACAAGCCAAAGCATTTTTTGTAGAAACTTTTCTTGTATTTGCCTTAGAGATTTTATTTTTTATTTCACCTAGGAAATCCATTAAACAGGTGCCAGGCAAAAATATCTGTCGAAAAAGCTTGAGCGAGGTGAGGAACAATTTTAAATCGTCTCCCAATCGAAAATGTTCAATACCCAGAAGAAATTTCCCCTCGGAACTCATCGTTTTCATGTGTATCCAGACGAAGGGGTAAGTTTAATTTTTATTATTTTTGAAAAATAATAAAAATTACTAAGGTTCATTTCATTTTTAGTTCTGGACATTCTTCACGCCTACAACCTTCATTTTCCATGCCTTGGCGTTTTTCTTGTTTTCCTAGAGAATTTCTCTTCCTGCTTCGGGACGCATACCACCTTGCTTTTAGAAATTTCAACATCATCATCTCCTTTAGGCGCATTTTCACCTTGAAAATGCCTTAGAAGAAAAATTAAATTTTATGAACTTACCCATGAGGGGCGCATTTCATCTATCCACTTCCATTTTCACTTCCTAGCCTTTCCACGCCTTGGTGACCTTTCAAATCCCTCTACCTTCTCCACTTGTGGGCGCATTTCACATGTGCTAAAGGAATGGGCACACATGGCATGTGCTGGAGGAACTCTCCCTTGCTTGAAGGCGCATTTTCCCATGTCAACTTCCATCTTCACCCTTGGGCGCATATCACTCATGCTACTTCCATTCTTGGGCGCATTTGAGGGTGTGTGTGAGGGAAAAATCCATGCCTTAGAAACTTTTTAAACACTTCCTTCCTTGGGCTCAAATAGCATTGGGTGGAGAAACTTTTGGGCGCATTTGCTATAGGGAGGAGGAAGTTGCTTATGCCTTGGGCGCATTTTAGAGGTGCTACTTCCATTTTTGCCTTAGAAAATTTTAAACACCCTTGCTCAAGACATGGCACATTTGAGAGGTAGAGGAGGAATTTGTTTGTGCCTTGGGCGCATTTCTCCATGTCAACCTCCATCTTCAACCTTGGGCACATATGGCACATGCTGCTTCCATATGAGGGCACATTTAGCATGTGAAGAGGGAACTCATGGGCGCATTTGGCATGTGGTGAGGAAAAGTTTCACCTTGAGGGCGCATTTCCCATAGGGTGAAGGAACCTTTTGCCTTAGAAACTTTTTGCCTTAGAAACTTTCTCAAGTCTTCCTCTATGCCTTGAGGGTGCATTTTAGAGGTGGTACTTCTATTTCGTAACTTAGAAACTTTTCAAGCTTCATCCTTGAGGTGGGCGCATTTAGGTGGTCTTACTTGCATTTCATGCCTTAGAAACTTTCAGCCACCCTTCTCCCTTGAGGTCGCATTTTGCATGTGCTACTTCCATTTTGCCTTAGAAGATTTTCAAATACTCACTCAAGGTGGGCGCATTTAGCCCTCTCAACTTCTATTTTCCATGCCTTAGATAATTTCCTAGCACCTTGCTTGTGGTGGGCGCATTTAGGGGTGTGAGGAGGAGATTCTCCACACTTAGAAAAATTTCTAACATCCTCCCTTCATGAGCGCACATTTCATCTAGGCTGGAGGAAATTTTATCAACTTGGGCGCATATGACATAGGGAGAGGGAAATTTCCATGCCCTTTGTGACCTTTCACCTCCCTTGGGCGCATTCTAGCATGTAGACTTCCATATGGGGGCGCATTTCACCATGTATGAAGGAACTCATTTGCCTTAACGCATTTTCTTTCTTGCCTTCTCCACCTTGGACGCATTTAGCATAGGGTGAAGGAAATTTCATTGCCTTAGAAATTTTATCAGCAAACTCCCTTGGTGGGCGCATTTCAAGGGTGGTACTTCCATTTCCATGCCTTAGAATTTTTTATGACTCTCCTCTATGACTTGGGCGCATTTGAGGGGGTGAGGAGGAATTTGCAAACACTTAGAAACTTTTCAAACACCACATTGCCTTGGGCGCATTTCCCATGAGGAGGAGGAAATTTCATGCTTTGGATTATTTTGATGCCAGTCTTCATGCTTGGGCGCATTTCATACTTCCTCCTGCCAGTTTCCATTTGTAGATTTGAAAATTTCTTCAACGCCTCAGCTACCTTTGCCATCTATTTTTAGTAAGTCCTTGCTTTTCTGACTTCCACAACTCCGTTTGTCGTGAAATTTTCACCATGTGATCCCTATAGTTCGATGAACCTGCTTTGCCTGTCATACACGTCGACCTGCTATTTATAGCCACCTGCTATTTATAGTAAGTTCTTGATTTCCTTGACTTTTGCGGCCCCATTGGACTTGAAACTTGCTATGCCTGATCTTGATGACTTGAGTGCCTTGTTCATACCTACCTTGGGTGCAGGCTTGCTATTTATAGCCCCGAGATGACTTACTAAAAATGGTAAGTTCTCCGATTTCGCTCAAATTTTGCCAGTAGGTTGCTTGGATGATGCTGATATCGGTGGGATATTTTATTCTGGCAATTTCTGAGTCTCGCCCCTATAAAAGTGGAAACCCTAATTTGATTTGCATGTGCCCCAGAATGCTCCCAATTTCCTCAATTTATGTTGCTTGCCACTTTGCTTGCTGGACTAAAGTGTTGGGTAGCTGCTGGGATGAAACTGCTATTTATAGTAAGTGTCCGAAAAGTGGTCGATCGGACGTCGAATGAGTTTGCATGTCACAGTGCTCGTCGGATCTCAAAAAACCCAGAAAAACCTAGAAAACTGGTCAACGTTCCGACACTAGCTAAAAATAGTAAGTCCCTGAAAACTGATCCATCCTGCTTGCATGTCATATCATTGCGAAGCTCTCGCAAAACCCACAAGGAATATCCGGACATGCACTGAAAAATTCTGCATGCAAACCCTAAAATTAGCCTCGGAAGGCTGAACTATGAAAGTCACCATCTCGGCTTGCATGTTATACTGTTGCGAAGGTCTTGAAAAACCCAGATCCATTCTCCAGTCATGCGTCAGAGAATTGTATGTTTGAACCCTGAAAAATGGCCTCTAAAGGCTGAACTGCTAAAAATAGCCAGTTGTCTAAATCTGTTCAAATTTCTCGTAAAGGCACCCTGAAGTACCCTAAATGTGCTGAAGCAGTTAGAATCCCAAAATCCCGATGAAAAGCTCCCAGATTGAGCACTTACTAAAAATAGTAAGTTGTCCAATTTCGATGAAAACTCAACGGGAACCTATTGGAAGCCTTCTGATAGCAATGCTCAGCTCAGATGTCAATTAGCCAACTCAGTTCAGCTTCAAACTGTTCTGAAGAATGAAAACCCCAATTTCATAGACAACCAAAATTTCAAAATAGGTCAAATATAGAGACATCCTCGAAAGGAAAAAAAGATCAGAGAGAGAGAGAGAGAAAACAACCCAAAAACCAAAAGCCAAAAGACCAAAATGGAGCAAAAATTGGGTGTCCCCATTTGAATGGGGCGATGTGTGAAAAGGTCACAACAAGTACCAGCTACCATCCACAGACAGATGGGCAGACGGAGATCGTTAATAAGTGGGTGGAAGGATATTTACGGAATTATATAGCTGGACAACAGAAAGCTTGGGTGAGGTGGATATACCTTGGTGAGTATTGTTATAACTCCACCCATCACATGACTATACAGATGACACCTTTCATGACATTATACGGGTATGAGGCGCCCAACCTTTTGGATTTGGTGTTGAGTAATAGCAGAGTGCCTAGCGCAAGGGATATGTTGCAGGATCAGCAGGATATTTTGAGGTCTCTTAGGGACAATATTCAACGGGCACAGAATCAGCAGAAACAGTATGCTGATCAGAAAAGGGTTGAGCGTTCTTTTGCAGTGGGTGACATGGTGTATCTCATGTTACAGCCATACCGACAGTCCACTCTGCGGAAGAGTGGTGCAGAGAAATTTGAAACCTTGTTACTATGGTCCATTTAGAGTCATCAAACGAGTGGGCGAGGTTGCGTATGAGTTGGACTTACCAGTGGATAGCAGGGTTCACAACGTGTTTCACGTTTCTCGCCTGAAAAAGGCATTGGGTCAGCATGTGATACCCTCTCCAATTTTGCCACCCCTTGACAATGAGAGGAAGTTGATACTAGTACCTGAGGCCATCCCCGAGGTTAGAGAGAGACATCTTCGGAGGCAGGTGATCAAGGAATATCTAATCAAGTGGAGAGATTTTCTAGTTAAGGATGCTACATGGGAGTCTGACGAGATTTTACAGCATCCAGAGCTGAGATTGCTTGAGGACAAGCAATTTCAAGGAGGGCGGACTGTAATGTCCCCTTCCTAGGAAGTACAGTTGGTTCAGAGGTTAGCCTATCATTCTAATCCTTGTAGGCTGACAGATGTGTGTAGAGGATCACTTGAGGCAGTTATCCAGTGCTCAGGAACATTACTCCTTCAGTTGATTCAGGTTTGGGCCCTTGCAGACGTTTCGAGAGTGATTTACAGATACTTACTATTTATAGTAAGTCAGGCAGGCAAGAGTTGTTATTTATAGCAGGGCACCTGGTTCAATTGGTCAGCTCAGTTCCGATCAAGTTTGATAATCTGATGAGCAAACAGCATTTACTTGGGCATTTAATGTTTATTAAAAGTTTATTAATTTGACTTTATAGTATAAAGTCACTTTAATGAAATATTAAAATTATGAAATGGCAAATTATAAAATATTTAATACTTTATAATAGAGGGGTTAAAATAATAATTAAATGAGCATTTAATTATTAATCAAAAGGGGTGCCATTTATTAAATAATTGTCCTAAGTCTAAAAAGGGCGAAATTCTTCATTTTATTTAAATGATTATTAAAAATGCCTTGGGTCGACTTTATGAAAGGAGATATAAATACTGCAAGACAAATCGAACTCATTATGTTATGATTATTCGAATTTGTCTTTTTCTCTCTAACAGCATTGGGGTTTGTGAAACAAGGTTTTCTACAAATCAACAGGTTTTGAAGAACGTTCACTCTTCAGAATCAGGCATACTGAGACTGTGCAATACCAGTTGAAGCTTGTCAACAGAGCGACTTCATTCAGAGGTTGCATTTGAGCTTACTGTGATCGATTCAGAATAAGTTGAGAAGAGTTATTTCACCAGTTACCAGAGGCGACTTGATTGGGGATCATTTCCAGTTGTTTTCAGGCCTTATTCTCTTCAGCCGTACCTTCTTCTTTGCTGCTAGGGGCTGTACTTTGCTGCAGCAGGGACGTATTTTCCTCTCCAGCTGAATGCGCCTAATTTTCTTGCCTGTTGGTTCCTTCATGTTGGACGCCAAGGGGTTCTGAAGGCTCTACACTCTCTTCGAGGTTGGAGAAGTCATTGAACAAGTTGGCCGTACCTTTATTTCATTCCTCCAGACGGCTGCAAGTAATAACCATGTTTTTGAATAAATAATATTGTTTTTACTTTCCATGGTACCCGGATAGCATTGTATTTGTTCAATAATGAGAATAAAATCATATGCCATTGCTCTGGGAGTTATTTCATGCTTCACTATTTATTGATGAATTTATTTATATTTATTTCTCAAAATCGCAATTTCACCATTGCTTCAAAAACCCACAAAAAACATCCAAAATTCAGAAAACAAACAAAAACATAGCAGTTTTTTTCAATGATTGGGTTGAGAGACACCTGGTCTCTTACAGAAAACCAGGATCAACACTGATGAATCTATCTTAGTCAGGTGCCCTGCTAAAACTAGTAACCCTGGCAGGATGACTTAGTATAAATAGTAATTGTGAGGAACTAAGCTTTGAATCCTCGACAAAAGCCAAACCTAAACCACTCTGAACTCCGAAGAAGAATGAAACCATCAATTGATCGAGTTTCTGCCACATAAACCCTCTATCCAAACCCATTAGCCTACGAGGGTCAACTGATAGGTTAATCCCACTGAAATACTGAAGTCTAGCTAGAAAGGGGACATTACATTTTAGCGCTAATTTTTCATTCAATTAACTCAAACGAGGCCCAATCAGATTATGGCGTCCCATTTACATACAAAATTGACATTTTATTCATTAAATATGCATTTGAACATTCATTATTTTCACAACAGGTGGTAGCGAACACAGTTTTCTTCATGCAAGCAAGATCTGAAGGCACTACAATAAGAATATTTCAGAGTTCTTCACATCTACAGGTCCAAATTGTTCAACAAAATAGTGTTACATGCTTCATTTTTCTGGCAAATTTTTGGCAGCTTTCATTAGATCAAGGCAAGGTGAATTTCTTGACGCAAATTAAAACTTCTATTTTCTAACCTTATAATTCTTCTATCCTTGTCTTAAGTTTGTTATCACAGAATCTAGCAGCGCTCGATTCACGGATAACCCCACTACAAAACTAGTCCATTTCCTAGGACCGTGTGTTTCAAGCACGTAAAACGAGGCAAAACTTGTTTTACGAGGTCTCTAATCTTTCCTAGTCCGGGTAGGTGACAATAGGCTCGAGTTTCGAGTTTAAAAGTTTGACTCCTTGAGAACCCAAGAGTTAAGTCATTTTTTCTATTTTTGGTGCTCGGGCAGTGATTTCCACCGCCATTGCACCTAACAAAAGTTCTAACTTTTGGTCCACGAGCGGTGACTTTCACCGCCATTGCTCCTAACAAAAGTTTTAACTTTTGGTGCACGGGCGGTGAAAATCACCGCCGTTGCACCTAAGGTTTTATTGACTTGTTGGTGCTCGAGCGCTGATTTTCACCGCTTGAGCACCTAATTGTGAGTTAAGTCAAGTTCCCCTGCCGCATTCAATGCGCACGACTTGGGTTAATTTTTAGGTTTTTATTAACTCACTCATGAGTTATTTCCTCATTTTCACTAAGTGACTCCTCTCCATACTTCGCTCCCGTGCCATCACGAGTTGCCTCCCATTGAGATTGAGCTTTGCAGTTTCCCTCCAGCACGCGGCTTTCACTGTGATCTTCGCCATTGTCCACTATCACAAGTATGTTCACGTTTCGTTTTCCTTTCAGTTGATAGTTTTCTTTTCTTTATATTTGAATGCTCTCGTTTGTCGCTTTGTCTTTGTCATTTCTTTTCACTTCTCCCTTTGTGTCTTTTTCGTTTCTTTTGCTGTCATTTTTTCCACTTAAACCTTTGCAACTGTCATGGCAATGTTTCTCCCCGCCTTCATGCGCGTCGATATTCGTTTTTCACCATCGGTGTGCAAGCGAGGTTTTTCAACGCCGTTTCACAAATTGCTAAGTCACACTGGTGTCTTGGCGGTGATTTTCACCGCCATGTCACCCACTCACAAGAAGTACCCAGGTGTCGAGGCGGTGAAAATCACCGCCATGACACCAAACAGTTTTGACATGTCGATGTTCAAACGGTGATTTTCACCGCCTCGACACCAACATTTGATGTTCCCCGAAATTCCCTAAGTGTCGACTTCGGTGCTCGAGTGGTGATTTTCACCCCCTCGACAGCAAAACTAAAATATCACTTTGGTGCTCGAGCGGTGATTTTCACCGCCCGAGCACCAAAATCTGCACTTTTTCTCTAACACTCGGAAAAGTGTTTTCTCTTCATTTTCGCCTCGACGCTCATTTTCGCACCTCATTTTCCGCACCATACAGCCAAAACACGGTGACTCCATATCGCTTTGTTCATTTCACGTTTCCCCATTCAACATGTATTTCCTAACAATCATTGCATCTGCCATTCTTGCAGTTTATTTCCAAAGTTCCATCAAAAGATCCTAGGAGATAAGAAATACATCAATCTCTGCTCCCCTAAATGTCAGCTGAAATGCCATCACTATCTCCTAAAGCAAAGGGTAAGATGAAGTATAAGTACCAGAGCGTTTTCCCTCCGACCGTGGTGTTGTCCAAGGTGGATGAGATCAAAGATACCCAGATCGGTCATCAAGATCTGGCAAATTTCATGAAGAGAATCCAACAAAGGCCATGGGATGAGAATCTGAAGGCCATTGTGCATAGCAATCTTCATATGGTATCTACTTTTCCAACTTCAGCTCATCACAAAGAGTTCGTACTTCAGGTTGCTGCTCACTATATCCAAGAAGACAGAACTGTGAGAGATTTTGCAGGTCAGGTAGTAATGAGGCTTGATGGTGAATTCTTTGACATAGTTTTCAAAGTTCCACAAATGGAACAATACACTCCTATCACGATCTAGAAGGCTCAAAAGATATTTGACAATGATTCGGTCAAGGCCAAGACATTGATCAACTCACAATGGTTGAAGACTCCCCGACATGCTATTTCTAGGTGGCCTAAGGACTCCCCAGGAGGAACAATTTCGTGGGAGTGATGGGAATACCAAACTTTCCGATGAAGGCCGTCTTCATCTGCTCCCATGTTCTGATTGAACCGACTGGCAAATGTATGAACCAATAATGGGCCTCTTCTCCCAAAGAATAGGGGAATAACCTGCAAGCAACATCAGCATATGCAATCTGTCTATTGCGTAGGTGGTCCTCAAACATTTTGATGTGATCCTCAGCAGTGCGGTTCACATCGTGGATGTGGAATTTGGAGCAAAAACTCTTCGGGTTCTTTGGCATGTCGTGATAGTCAGCAAATTCCAGCGGAGATGGGTTGGTAACCAACTAAGTAGGACCATTTGCAACTGGTTGGGCCATTGCTGGTCGCCTTCGATATACATCTATTTGACCTGGTTGCTGCTGAACAACAACGGGCGTAACTTGAACTGGTTGCTGCTGTTGAATTGCTACTGGCATGATGTCTCGTGCAGGTCCTTGTTGGGCAAACCTTGAAATGCTAGGCGGAGTTCTGAATAAGCTTGAGACTTCTTCACCGCTCACTATTTCTTCACTTGATTGAGCTTCTTCGTTTGATAAAATTTCCTTGCTTGAGGGAACTTCCCCGTCTGATCGAGTACCTTTCTTCTTCCTTGTTCTGGTAGGTAGCTCTAGCTCTACAAGTTCCTTGGCTGAACTGGGTGCAGACCTCAAAATTCTCTTCAACTTATCCGGCGAGAAAGAACTGATGCGATCCAGGATGAAGCTGCTTTTTTCACTGGCGACGCACTGGACCAAGTGGCTGTCTTTGATTCAACAAATCTCTTTCAATAGCAACTTGGATCTTGATAGCTTTTTCTTCTTCTTCTTGCAACACAAAGCTCGTCCACATGTACTCAGTTGCACTTCTCTTTGTTCTCCACGCGAGGTTGTTCAATCCTGAAAGAATATCTTCTTGATCGTCATTGAATCCCAAACTAGGCTGCAACACCGGAAATATCTCTCTATGAGGTAGCACCATCTTGGTACATTATACTTTTATAATTCCTTTTTGCTACACTATAAAAAGTAGTCGCCCTCCTTCTAGCGCCAATTCTGTTGACGTGCTTTTTATGATGACATCAACACAGAATAAAAATGCCCAGTGGTCATTCTATTCTCTCCTGATCAAAATATCCCGCATGCTAAGATTGCGTGAAAGTTCATGCGTTCAACTCCAAGGTTCCTTTAATGCGAATAGACTCAGTTGGCTAATGTGAATATGCTGGGTATTCAAGGGGACTTACGTAGTTGTTCGATTTTGTGAAGCAATTAGGATATGAATGATTTGACAGTATTGCTCTGACTCCTAAATTAACCGGGAAATACTGAATTAAAAAGGGATAGGGATAGGAATTTTACGAATCTACTTCTAAAGGGTGGAGGACGAGAATTGACTTAAACAATCTTCAAACCAGACTTTGCTTCGTCTCCTTTCGGACAACTCCAACAAAGTTGGTGCAATCTTCAAAGAATGAGAAAGGTGTTCAAATTATGACACAACATGTACATACCACCACCATGATGCATACGGACATATGAGCCACAATCGAAGTTAAATGCCAATACTCCAGTTGACCACGCAAGGCAAACTTACCATCAGTAAGCCCGCTAGTGGTATGGATGAAAGAAGATATGCTCAAATCGCAGCGCCACACTCCACAATTAACAACTACTTGCATAAAACAAAGTCTACTCTACTCTATCTACTTGAATTGGAAAGACGAACAAGCCTTGCTAGCTACTCACAATAGAAGATAGAACCACCAAACAATGATAAATCTTTATATTATGAGAGTGTTCACAACAACTTCTTACAAAGTCCTCAATGGGAAAACTTCCTTTCCTCCTCAATCTAAGCTAACTTCTAAGCTAAATGCTATATGCCTTCTACTCTCGCTCTGATTCAATTCTTGATCTAATGTCTAATTTTTTACAAATGAGGGGGGATGCCCCTTTTATAGTTAGCCCATTTCAATGGACGGTTAGGATTCAATTACAATAAAGGGCTCAGATCGAGCCACCTATGCCCTAATTAGGGTTTCTGCCCTAAAAACCGCCACTGAGGGGAGTGGGGCAATAAATGCACAGAATATTCTCCACTCCCCTGCAGGAACCATAATGAGCAATTAATGCCCACTATCTTCTTCTAGAAGATCTTCATCAAGCAGCGCGTTCCCACTGTCCTGTTCTCGAATTGCAAACTCGATTAGCCGGGCCAATACCGCCTCAACCTCCTGGGCAGAAATCGGTGGAATATGGTTAAGCTGGAACTCCAAGACCGCCACCGTTTGACCACGTCGAGCGTAAGACTTCTTCCATGCCACCAAGGCGTCCTGGGTATTCTGGATTATACTGGAGAAAGTGGAGACATTCTCAAAGTCATCCAGGACAAGCGACCTCACAGCTGAGAAGAATGGAGCCAGTTTGTCCTTCAAGCCATCAGCAGTTATTTCCTCTGGGGCCAACTTCCTAGCAAATATGGCTTCTAATGTATTAAGGACTCTCTCCAAGATGTTACCCATTGCTTTCCTCACTCTGTCTGAATCTGCCCTCGCTGCATCGTGAAATCCACGGCCCGTGACCACCGAGGAGTACCAACTGGTGAAATCATACCTGTCACCATCCTGAATCACACCTCCATCCACCAAAGTTTGTAGAGGTATATGCATCAAAGCCCCCAAACGAAGTACAATCTTTGTCTGATAGATGCGGGTATCGCCCCAGGCCCGATCCACCATGTCAATCCGTGCCAAAATACTTGAGGCCTGCCGATAATCATTGGCGAGGTCCTCCATGAGTTTCCTTGTCTTAGTACGAACATGGCTAACCCACTTGTCCGCTTCCATTTCCATCTTCTTTAAATCCTCTAAGCCAACAACTGACTCCCTCGGAAGCTCTGGTGCGCATTCTACTATTGGGTTTGCTGGTTCACCCGGACGTGCTAGATTCTACACATATCCTATCAAGGTTTTCTGCTCCTTTTTCAATTTCTTATACTTCCCCTCCGTGCGGAGCAACTGATCCTTCAATGCCTAATAGGAGTTATCGAACTCCTCAACAATTTGGGCTCCCGTAGGACGACCCAACTCTACCGTGGTGATCACGTAATTTTCAGGCCTCTCCTTGGTTCGATCACAATCCTCTCTCGGAACAGCCACCTGAAGCGTGCGAGAGCCTGACTCATCAGTCGAGATCTTTGAAAACTTCCTGGCCCTCTTCTTTTCTGGTGGCGCACTGATCCTCCTGAGGAATTCCTCCATCTCGATGGCTGGATCCGTATCATCCTCGGGTTCTCTTCTCATTCTGTCCGAAAGCCAATCCGGCACCGTCTGCTGCGGATTGCAAATGACAAGGGGTTGCTCCTCTGTTGCCTCCACCTCGTGCACTTCTTCTCTTCTTGCACTGTTCTGCTCGGGCTCATCATCTTCCACGAGCTACGTATCTCCTGACCCTTGGGTCCCCTGTTCTGTGTTTACCTCTTCCTCCAATGTCATGTCCAACATCTGTTGGAAACGAGTGTCAGCCACTGTTTCCTCTTCTTCCTCTTGTCGGCCAGCCCTGGATGCACTGACGCTTATACTATCTGATTCTCGGATGTTGGGTTGATCTACCTCCTCAAGCTCCCGCTCTTCACCCAATCCTGCCCTCTGATCAGCAAATAATGAAATCACTCTCAAACTCGAAGACTGAGTTTGTGAGTGCATAGGTGATGCTTGTTCCATCCTCAACGGTATCGGCTGGGTTGGTACTTCTACTTGTGCTTCCGGTGTTTGAGCAACCTGTTTTCCCCTTCTCACTGATAGCGGCCTTGGGTCACCCATCAAGCTATAAGTAAGGGCGATCGATCTGCTCTTAAGTCTGCATACATGTCTATCGACCCAAGCCCTTGTGAAAGTCAACACCGGAATAGAGAGCGTGTCCAAGTCCATGATTTCTGGCTCAGACCAATCAGGTGGTGGGACCGAAGTATCCCTGACTGAACCATAGTCGGGTTGCATAACGTTGACATCCTCTTCCACCTGGTCGGGAACTGGAATGATCTCACATTCCCTGATCAATTTGAGGGGAAGCCTGGAAAACATCCTTTTCCTTATATCAACCTCATCAACAGCATTTGCCCAAAAGTCCTCAATGTGGGCCTTGTGTCGGTACTCGACGTTTTGTATCATTCGGATGTTTCTGTATGGATCAAAATCCTGTTTGCCTATGTGATACGATAGATGATAGAATTGCAGCTCATGCTCTACCTCTCTAGCTGCCTGGAAGGAGGGACACACCTTAGTGGAATTTCCCATGGCAATAGGAAAGTCCATCCCACCCTTCTTCTTCTTTTTCTGAATCTTATCATAGGCGATCAATTGCCTAGATATTTCCAGCATTATAATGTGATCGGTGGGGTACCTCGGTAGCCGGTATGGATACGAAGTGAACCCCTGCAGCCTAATGTAAGTGAATTTCGGAAATTGGATGAGCCAATATCCGTATTCCTCGATCAATGCTTGTGCCTCTTTGGATATTCTTTGCTGCGTTCTCCGCTGAAGGGTCCTCGTGATGTGCATTGTGAATGCATCATTAGCCCGTTTGTAACTGGCAGGGTTAGCTAGATGCAACTGTGTGCAGGCCTCATGGATTTTGAACTGATCAGGTGCACAGCCTATTGGCTCCTTGTATGTAATCCCTCGGTACTTGGTCATTCTTGCCAGCATATATATCACATACGAGCTCATGTAAAAGGTTTTCGTCCCCCTCAGGCTCCTGAACTGCTCATCTATGTTATCACTGATCATTCTTGCCCAGTCAACACATTCCTTTCCCTCCAATATGATCTCGATGAAGTAGAACATCCAAGGCTCGAAGAAGTAGGCTTGTGCACTCCCATTTATTCAGCTCAGCATCATCATCAAGTCGCAGTATTCCTGTTTCACATTTTCGGCAATTATCTGCTTTGGGAGTCTAGTGCGAGGTGGCTTTGGCTTTTGCATCCAGACTCTATTGATGACCGCAGCAACCCTCTCGAAGGAGGTGGAGTACATTTTATCCGCCGTCTCCTTTGATCTGTACAGCATCTTTTCGGGAGTAGGAATCCCAAATGCCTCTCCGATGGCATCTAGCGTGAAGTTGGCAAGCAATTTGCCATCCGGCGAGACAATGGTTCTACGCTCCGGCTTGTAGTAGTTCGCACACTCCATGATTAGCTCTGGGCACTGAATTGCTGGTGGAAAACCAACGGCTGCATAGATACCACTCTTCATGATGTTATGTGCCGTGACTGATGGTTGATGGCCTCCCAGTCCGTACATCCTAGACTTGAGTGCATTTAGATTAAACGACCCGAGGTTGGTGTCACTTAATCCTGCCAACTTTGAAACGATTGCCGATTTTGGGAGAAATGACTTGGCGAGCCTTCTGATCATTGCCTGTCGGGATGAGCTAGCCTTGGCCGTTTCAGTGTTTGCAGCTCTACTTGTTCCTACAACATCCTTGGCTCCAACCATCTGCAAGAATAAGATAGAATAATAATAAGTTAGTTTGCAGATTTTTAATAAAATAAAATAGTCTCCGAGACGGCTGCGGATGTGGAGTTAGTTTTTGAAAATAAAATTCTTCAGCATAATTTTCCAACTCCAAACTTCGAACTGTATAAAAACTCTGAGCTGAAAAAGCTTTCAGCAACTTGGCCTCCGACTGGCGAAGAAAATCACAGCAAACCAATAACTTTCAGCAATGTGAACAATTTTCTTAGCACAAATAATTCGAATTCTCTTGACCACACTTCGTTGACTTCGGCAATTTTAGAAGAAATAAAGAGATTGCTGCAATATGAAATTTCGAATTTCTTCTCAACTCTAACAACAATCAACTTCCTCAGCACTTCGACTTTCAACAGTTTTGAAAATAAAGATCTCCAGAGAAAAATACATCTCCAGCAACTCCGGAAATCTGCAGCAACTCCAACAACTTGGAAACAAAGTTTCGGCTGTCCAGCATACAATTTTGAAAATCGCAGCAACGCACCCTCAGCCTTTCAGAAAGAAAACTCTCAGCAACTTGGAAATAAAATTCCCCCAACAACTTCGACTTAGAAAGTAAAACTCAAACTCACTCTCAGCAACCTCAAAAATATTTCAATCTCTCACAACATTCTTCACTTCAGCAATTCCAAGCTCTTCAAAACGTGTGAAGAAATGAAAGAAATGAAGTTGTTTAAATAACTCTTCGTGAAGAATCCTGCTGAGTAGTGTTGGGGCTATTTTTAGTACCTTCATCCATTCTCCACTCTCTCCGTTCGGCATCTTCTAATTCAGGCGCAGTAGTGGGCTAGTCATCAGCCGGTCATTATGGTAGTTGCCATTAATGAAGATTCTTTCTTTTTCAAATTTCGAATTTTCCTTTCTAGTCTGCCAGTTAACTCTTGGTGATTTAAACAACTCGCAAGAAAATCACTTGACTTGATTGAAAATTCCATTTTAAAATTCTCGCAGTGTTTAAATAAATTTGATTCGAAAAATTCGTGGGAGTTGTAGATTTATTTCCAACTTTTAAAATGTTTGCCATTTAAATATAAAATTTGCCTTAGACATTTTAAATTTTCCCTTTAAAATATTCAACTCCGAGTGATTTAAAATCACTTGCCTATTCGAAATAACCCATCCTCTGAGATTTAATTTCCGTTAGGAAAATAATCTAGGCAAAACGAATTTCCTTTGAAAATATTAAAATTTCCCTTAGGAAATTAATTTTAAAATTTCCCGACCCATGGGTGCCTTTTAAACGGGTTCATTTAATTTTCCACTTAGAAAATATTTCATCAAGTTGTTCACCCTGTTTAAATGTCTCTGGAAAATTTTCATATTCACCTACTCTTTTCGTTTATTCAATTTTTTTAAATTCTCATGCCTTAGGAATTTCTCCACTTCACACACTTAGTAGAAAATTTAAATTCTCACCCCCCTTAGGTGTATATTTCTTTCTGGTGAAATATTTATTTCATTTAGAAAAATTCCTCACTTTACACCTCTTGCGCACTTGACCCCTTGGCATTTATTTTTTTGTGACTTAGAAATTTTCTCAAATCATTTCACATCTTGGGCGTATTTCACTCAGTGATGCTTTATTTTGCTAGCTTTTACCCTTGCCACGCCTTAGAAACATTTTCAATCAAGGGCACATTTAGCATGAGCCACTTTCATTTTCCACACTTAGAAAAATTTTAAAAGAATCTCCACTTCAACTTGGGCGCATATTCATGTGTCTACTTCTACTCCTTGTGCCTTAGCATCTTATTGCCTCTTGGGCGTATTTTACTCATGCAAGCTTTGATTTCTTACTTAGAAATTCTTTTATCTTGATTATCCTATCAAGGGCGCATTTAGAGGGTCAAGCTCACATTTTTCATGCCTTAGAGAATTTGAAACTTCATCACCTTGAGGGTGCATTTGATGGGGCTAGCTCTTACTTGAGGGCGCATTTGAGACCTCATGCTCACATTTTATTTTCCATGCCTTAGGCGTATTGCTAGGCATCTCCCAACATGGGCGCATTTGCATGTGGGAGCTTTCATATGACGGCGCATTTGAGGTAGGCAACTTCAGTTTTGAACACTTAGAAACTTTTTGACTTGCTTCCTTTACTTCAAGGTGGGCGCATTTCACCCTTTCACTTGAGATGGGCGCATTTGCATGTGTCTACTTCCATTTGAGGGCGCAAATGAGAGGGGTGGGTTTCTTTTCATGCCTTAGCCGCTTTTTCACTAGGCAACATCCTCCTTGGGCGCATTTAACCTGTAGAGTTTCCAAGTGAGGGCGCAAATGAAGGGGTGAGCTTTACTTTACTTGCCTTAGAAATTTTCTTCAACCTCATGTTACCTTGGGCGCATTTTGGCATGCATGCTTTGATTTGAAGGCGCCCTTTTGCATGTGATACTTTTATTTTTAACACTTAGGTGTTTTCAACTTACTCCTCCATCATGGGCGCGTATTTATGTGAGAGCTTCTGATTTCCATGCCTTAGAAGAAATTTCAACGCCTTCATCAATTTCTTCAAGGTGAGGGCGCATTTTGAAGGTGGTGTTTCTGCTTTATACTTAGAGAATTTTGGATTTCCTCTGCCTGCCTTTGATCTCACGTTCTATTTTTAGCAAGTCTTTGCTTCTCTGACTTCTATGGCTCCGTTTGGCTTGAAAATTTCACCATATGACCCTCTTTGCCTGGTGAACTTACCTTGCCAGTTATCTGCCCTGACCTGCTATTTATAGCCACCCGCCATTTATAGTAAGTTCTTGATTTTTTGACTTCAGTAGCTTTGTTTGACCTGAAACTTGCAACGCCTAATCCTGATAATTTGAGTGTCGCTCCGATGCCAACCTCGGGTGCAGACCTGCTATTTATAGCCGTGCCCTGACTTACTAAAAATAGTAAGTTCTTGATTTTTTAACTTCAGTAGCTCTGTTTGACCTTAAACTTGCAACGCCTAATCCTGATAATTTGAGTGTCGCTCTGATGCCAACCTCGGGTGCAGACCTGCTATTTATAGCCGTGCCCTGACTTACTAAAAATAGTAAGTTCTCCGATTCAGCTCAAATTTTGCCAACAAGTGCCTTGAAATATGCTAACATGGGTGGGGTACTTTGTTTTGACTATTTCTGGATTTCACCCCCTACAAAAGTGGAAACCCTAATTTGACTTGCATGTATCCCGAACGGTCTCCATTTGACTTCGTTCCTTCTACATGTCGTTCTGCTTGCTGAACTGGAGTGTTAGGCGGCTGCCAGAGTGTACCTGCTAAAAATAGAAACTGCCTAAAAAGTGACTCATCCACTACCGGATGGTTTTGCATGTTATATTGCCCGTGGGATCTCAAGAAACCCAGAAAAACCCAGAAAACTGGTCTGCATGCATGCACTGGCTAAAAATAGTAAGTCCTCGAAATTTGATTTTCTCCGCTTGCATGTCACACTATTGCGTAGCTCTTGAAAAACCCAGAAGGAATATCCGAACATGCGTTGGAGAACTCTGCATGCAAACCCTAAAAATAGCCTCTCAAGGCTGAACTCTGAAAGTGGTCGTCTCGGTTTGCATGTTATATCGCTGCGAAGGTTTCGAGAAACCCAGAAGTAATCACCGGACATGCAATGAAGAATCATATGTTTCACCCCTGAAAATGGCTCCTAAAGCCTGAACTGCTAAAAATAGCAAGTTGTCTGATCTGGCTCAAAATTTACGTGCAAGCAGCTTGATGTTACCTAAATGTGGTGGAACTAGCAGAATTCCAAAATTTCGATAAAATAGTCCCAAATTGAATACTTACTAAAAATAGCAAGTTGCCGGAATACAGTGAAAATTTAATGGGACCCTGCTGGAAGCCTTGCGATTGCTGTACTAAGCTCAGATTCTAATTCTGATAACCTGGTTTGACCTTAAATAAGCCTGAAGGATGAAAACCCGAATTACACAGACTTAACCAATATCTCAACCTGGGTCAAACGACAGGACATCCCTGGAAGGACCAGAGATAGAGAGAGAGACGCACGAACCAAAGCCAAACGACGAGAATGGAGCAAAAATTAGGGGGGTCCCCATTTGAATGGGGTGATGTGTGAAAAAGGTCACAAAACAACTGACACCAAGGCCATGGGTAATGAGATGGAAGACTCAATCTTAAGTTTCTCGTCGAGAGACGCTCATATGACCCCTGGGGTTACTATTCAACATGCCTTGGCAGTCGTTCTTCTCATAAGCCTTCTATAGAAGACTATTAGTACAACTGCGAGGATGAGTTTGAAGTCCGAAGATGCAACTATGGCAGATTTACTCACAAATTTTTGATTTCTTCTTAGAAGATGTTGGAGGGTTGTCTGATGATGATGGGAATGTTACACTTCCCCAATACTTTCAAGATCAAGTTGATTCACAGCCTCTTCCAGCAATTGATTGGTACGCCAAAGAGTGCACATCTATAAATGAAAGAACAAGTAAAGTTGTTAGAAATAGCATGCTATACTTGGACAACAAAAGGATGAAAAAGGCAGCGATGCCTAACACGGAGCCGTCATCACTAGTCACTTCACTGCCTTCCACATCGAAGTCAAAGCCTAGACAAAATCCAAGGAGTAATCCTCGTAAAGAAAACAGGTTGTCAAGAAATGGAAAGGTAAAAGCACCAGTTGCTGATTTGGACCAGCAAGAACACCATATGGAGATTGCCCCAAATGCAGTAGAAGTCAAGCCAGAAGCAGAGGTAGAACCTCCCATGCCATCACCGACTCCACTACAGTCTCCAATTCATATTGATTTGGACTCACCACCACGTAGCAATGCTTCTACACATACTCACTCATCGGAAGTTCCTGGAACAAGTACCGCTCCTTCCGATGAGATTAGCTAGGACTCATCTTGGCTTGAAAATCAATTGGGTAGGAAGAGGAGGCAGCCATCCTATCAACTAGACTTCTCTGATTTTGATCATGTTTATCAAGACACACCAGATAAGAAAATCAAGAAGCAAATTCATGTTGAAAGGAACGTTGATAAGGAGATCATCATTGAGACCACTGCACCACCAGAGGATAAAAGCCTGAACGAGGTAGAAGATGATGACTTCACCTTAATAAAGGTTAACCTTGATAAGTAGGAGGTTTCTTCCACAGCGTGTCAAATTATGATATTGCTATCTGGATTCAACCGTGTAGTTTTCGAGTCAAACTCATTGACCCATGATTCATAAGTAGTGGTTCACAAGAACCCATCTCTCATGATAACGAATGGTCCACTTAGCACTCATTGCATCTAGGTTAACCTTGAAAAAACCACACGCCAAGCAGAGGTGGATCTCCTCGAAGTTGCAATGGATAGCATAAGGGTGAGAGTAATAAAGAACGGACAAGATAAAGCAGCCCTCAAGACTAAGAACTAGCAACTTCGCCAATACATCTCCAATCTTATGCATAACACTGGGAATGCCACCGCCTTGATCCCGCAATTGTCAGAGGTGCCAGGAGAACACAATCAGCTAAGTCAAGTGATTGTTTATGGGAAGCGCTTGAAGGAATGCGAAGAGGAGTTTGTCACAAGGGGCCGCTTCATACTTTCAAAATTCTACCAATTGAGGTACAATGCCCACGAACTTCGTCTGAAGATTCAGGAGTCAGAGTGGGAATTAGCGGTAGACAAACCACGGAATGAGACCATGATCTCTCACCTAAGGGTGTAATATGATTCAGACACTAAAGAAGAGGATAAGGAGGCAATCTTTTCTTGGAGAAAACTATTAATCTTCAAGGTAAACGTACATGAGACAATTTCTTCAGAGTTGGATGAAAGTAGAGAGAAGGTGACAGATGCTATTAAGTTTGTGAGAACTTTCATGTCATGAATTCCTTGACAGTATCAAAGTGTAATGTCCCCATTTTAAGCACAGCACTCTCCAGTGAATGATAGCCCATCCCCGAATGTCCATAGGCTAGTCAGTGGCAGAATTTAGGTTTTCGGCTGCTTGAAGTTTCTTTCAGGATTCAGGGGGTTGCATCTTGGAGTTTTGCAGTTTGGTTGCGAGATTCTTTCTGGGTTTTTAGAGAGCTTCGCAGTGGTATAACATGCAACTGAATCAGAGAACTTTTCCGGACATAGTATTTTCAGTAAGTTACGACGGCTGCATGTTGGAGTTTTACAGTACGAATTTTGGATTCCTTCTGGGTTTTCAGAAAGCTTCGCAACAGCGTGACATGCAACTGAATTAGAGAACATTTTTGGACTTACTATTTTTAGTAAGTACAACCGCTGCTCGGATTGTGGTTAAAATGAGTTTGGAACAACTTACTATTTTTAGCAGTATGCTATTTTTAGTAAGTTCTATTTTTAGCCGTACTATTTTTAGCAAGATTTCTGCAGTTCAATTTAGTGGCTATATCTGGCATGTCAATTTGAGCAGTTTGGTCTCCAACACCTTTGGTACTAATTTTGGCAATAGTTCAACAACTTGGTATTATGGCTATTTTGGGCAGGGCAGTATAGTCAGTTGGTCTCCAGCATTTGAGTTGATTATTTCGGCAAATTTGATATTTGATGAGAATATTATTTTAAGTGAAATATTTAAAAGGTATGTTTGGACGCCTTGGAGAAATAAGTGGTCAATTATATTTATCATTCACTTTAATAAAATGTTTCACTTTATTATTATTTTGGATGCCATAATATACTTTATTGACATTTTAATAAAGTATAAAATTTCTTGGACGAGGACGACTTGGAGAAATGAAATGCAAATGACACAAATGGGCATTGTGAATTTGAGTTTGGTTTTGGCATCCATTTGGAGGGAGATTGAATTTGAATTTGGAGCAGGAAATGTTATAAATAAGAGCATTGGGCTCTTAGTTCATTATCTTATATCTACAGTAATGTTATGCTATCGGAATGGTTAGTGAGTTGCTTCAAGGAATGCATACCTCCTAGCTTTGGCTTGACTTCTTGCTTGAAAAAAAGCAACTAGTTGAGATTTGGCTGTTCTAATTCCTTGAGAACAGATTGAGCACATTGTAGTCGGACTTCTTGCATTTTTATCAGTTTTTGGTAATGCTAGTGTGGTGTTTGGCTGAAGCACATTTTCGATCATAGCTCCTTGCACAATTTTTTGTTGGTTCTGGGTATTGGCTTATTGTTCAAGTCTACCTGGGGCGCCCCTTCTTGTAAGTTTTCAAATTTTTCAGAGGTGATTTGGATTTTATCTTGCTGGTTGCCCTTCCTTGGAGGTTGTACTTTGCCTTCCATTGCATTGCGAAGCGTGCATAAAATATCAGAGGTTGCCTGCTATTATTTCTTGGTTTGTACTTGGTCGCCCTTCTCTTATGCTTCTTTTGCACTTGATTTCACATCAATCGGAGGTGTTTTGACGAAGTTATGAGCGTTTTGGTGATTCTAGGGCTTGCTGGTATGAATTTTTTATTGCTGCAATTTTTATATCAGAACTGATATTTCAGTTCTTTTTACTATATTTCATATGCTGGATAGCTTGTACTTGTTTGGAGTTCGTTTCCTAACATTTTGGAGTTCATTGGTTATCTACATCTCATCGTATTTGCAGAATGTTCATCGCATTGTAATGCTAAATCAGTAGTACTGATCAGCTCTTTACTTTCTACACTTTATATTTTGTATCCCCACTTTTGTGTAAGAGACTGGCATCATTTTAGTCTATAGTTTCAGGTTTCATTTCTTGCATCACCCGCTAAATAAGTGGCAGAGGTTGGTTTGCAGCCTATTTATATATTGTAATGCATCACTTCATCATATTGCTGATCGGCTGAGCCATTAACATGCTCCCGCTAAACAAGTGGTCGAGTTGCATATTTAATTTCAGTAATGTACTTTCATTTTCAGTCCTCCCGTTGAATAAGTGATTGAGTTGATTGTTATCTCCTTTCATTACTCTTTCAGCAGTTTCGATTGCGCTAACGATCCCCTTTCGAGTATGCTCTCACCTTGCCCGCATTGGGATTTGGGTTGATCAGAGCAAAGGATTCCCTTCAGTTGGATTGTGTTTTCACTAACGTTAATGGGTGAATTTAGTTGTGAAAAAATGAAAAAATTGCCCAGTATTTTTAGTGGTATTAGAGCCAAGATCTTGCCATCTTGTTGGGATAACAGAAAAAATTAGTATTGCCAGAATGGATTTCATTAGATATGCTGACCAATTCAAGGGGCAATGTGAACATGAGGCTTCCATACTCCATGAGGAATATCAAAGCATGCCAGATGATTTCAAGAACGATGTTTCTTTTGACTGCTACTTGAATTGTGTGATGATTATGAATCCTGGAAAATCGGATATGGTCAACTACATCAAGAAAAAGATTAAAAGGGATGTAGAACACGCCTTGGTTGAAGGATCGTGGAAGGAAGAAGTAGTTCTTGTTTGTGAGTTGCAGCCCACAAGTAAGCAAGATGAAGAAGAGTCCGATGAAGAAAAAGCTAGTGTTGTCCTTGAACCAGCTTATGGTCATTATCATGGTGATGATGTTGGTAGTGATTCCGATGTATTGGTACCTCCTTTTGTTGAAGATTTGGTGATGGATAACTTTCCTCTTGTTGCTGTCCCAACTTCCCATAAAGTCCCACATGAAGAAATCAGCGCTTTACTCATTCAAGAGGGTTCCATTGAAGATGAAGATCATGAAGTTTTCAAAACAACTTGCTTAGATGATTGTTTGCTTCATTACAATGATGGTGTCAAGGGAGGTCTTGGGTTTGAGCATCAAACAAAGCCCTTGGAGAGAGGTGTCTATGAAGATATCAGTTTATGTGAGTTGGGTGGTGACCTATTCAAAATGTCAGCACTCCAAGAGAAGCACGAAAAGCTCTTTCCTTTTGATCAAAACAATCAACCTCTTACCACTTGGGATCCAGGTGTGAAGGTACCTAGCATTGACAAAGAACCTGTGTGGGATGAATTTCCCTTTGATCCTAATAAAGATAAAAAATCAGAATGCAATGTAAGCTATGAGGAGGCCTTTAGAGGAGAAGGTGTCTATGATGAAGAAGATTGCTTGGCAAAGTTCCATACTAATCATTTTGAAGTGGTTGCAGCCACTAAAGAAGAGTATGTTGCTACTGAAACTTTTGGAACAGCCATCAATAATGATTCAGTGATCAAATTGGAGGCTACCATATCCTTTGATCATGGAGACGGTGGAGTGGAAGTGGAGCTAGAAGACCAATTCAAGGTGTCCGTTGACAAGGAAGTGCAAGCTCTATCCTTGTTTGATCGCACACACAATTTGGTTGAAGATCTTTACTGGAAGGTTCAGCTTGAAGAAAGACGAAGAGGATTTAAAGATGAAGTTGCTCTTCCCAATTTGCAACTTATCAGAGATTCCATGGAGACATTGAAATCAGCATACATACACTTGATTGAAGATTGAGATTATGCGTTCAAAATTGCAAAGAAAACCATTTGTGTTTTCCAAGGAAAAGAGAGAAGGGTTGATGAACTTACTCTTGAGCTTGAATTAACAAATGCCATGCTGGAAGATACTCAAGTGGCATTAATGGAGGTTAAGAGGCAGCTAGCTGGTTTCAAACTTTTCAGAGAGCAAGAGAATGAGCAAAGCGTTGAAGAAATTGAGCAAGTAATTGGAGAGCTTGAGAGTCTTCGAGAGGAGTTTGATCTTGAAGGTTTCACAAGAAAAAAAGAAGTTGAGTGAGCAGATTTGGATCAACAAGATGGAAGTGAGCAAGAGGAAAGGGTTGACTTCCAATTTTTTGACAACCCTCTCTTTGAAGTGGCTGTTGAAGTGACTTATGACAATCCTCTCTTCGATTTGGAAGAAGAGGCATGTAGTGAAGAGACCAAGCATGAGGTCGAATATAAACTCCAATCTCTGGATGCTTTGATATCACTCCATGAGGATGTGCCATGTTTTTTGATTGGTAATCTTCCAAGGCAATTCGATAACGAACGCATAAGTGGGTTCGAGGATGAAGTCTCCACATGGGAAGTGTTGAAGCAAAATAATTTCAACATCTTTGACATCAAGGTGTTGATGAGATGAGTCTTGGTAGCTGCTGGTAACTTCATTACAGCAGTAAGGAGTGAAGATTGCAGATTTGCTACTCATATAGTAGGGAAGAAAGATGGACCTGAACTTGATGTTTGCACTCTTGACAATCCATCCCTTGGGTGGAGTGATGTTTTGGCTCATACTAGTCCATTTTTGGAGTTGGGATTGAAGACAACATATGTTTTATGCTCCATAGATGTGAATGTTTTCATGGGTTGGTTTCAGAGGTTCACTAAGGGGAAAACCAATTTCATAAGTGTGCACTTGGTTTTGACCCGCACTTGGAGATGTTTTGAATTCTCTTTTTGGTGTGTTGGAGATTACTTTCATTTGGGTATCCATGCTTGGGATTCTCAACATGGGTTGATGGGGCTTATTACTTGTGGAAAGAAGAACTTTTGGAGGGATAAGGATCAAATTATCAAATTTTGTGGTGCTGTCCCCTTACTTACCAGCCACTTGAAGGTCCCATTTGTACATCAACAAATGGATTGGAAAGAAATTTTGAGTATGGGATGGAAAGATGAACGGTTGGTTGCTCTTGGGAGTGATCCTTGACTAAAACAAAGGCAGTTTTTTAGACATGAGCTTGTTGGTTGGAGGCAAACCAGCCACCTTTCATGGGGAGTTACTCATATTCAGGAGAGTTGGTTCATCACTTCTTGTCTAAGAAGTGGTAGTTTTCAGTTGGCGATTGCTCTTGTATGTTTTCCAACCACTTTGAAGGTTTGTGAAACAAAAATTGTTCATGCCTTCCCAATTTTGGGTCAGGACAACGAACTTTCACATGCTTTGATTTTACATTTTGAAACTCTTGGCGTTGGAAATATGAGAAATTTGTACAGTCCTCACGGCTGTACCATGATAATTCAATTGAGACATAGTGACTCCATGTGGAGTGATGGGTATGAGTTCGTTGAGCTCTTGCAAAGGATTGCTTTCCTCTTTGCAAGAAGATTTGGAGATGTCACTTTTGCACTCATGGCTCTACTTGACACCTTGAGGAGATATGTAGAGGATTGCTGTTTTGAGTTCAAAAGTCTATATTTCCTATTGCCTAGGACTGTGATACACAGTGGCATTGCTCTTATGAATGACTCAAATTTTTTTAGGCATGACATGCTGCATGATATTGATTTCAGTCTTTCCAGCTTTTTCAACTGGAGTGTCATTGATGGTAACATTCTGGAGTTACACGGGTGGTTAGTGCAATTTTGGCATGAGGTTTTCATTGATGTGATCAGAGTGGTGAAGCATCAGCAATGTGGGTCTTTACAAAGATGGACATGGGACCTTGGGATCCGTTGTAGTGTTGTGCAATTGCTTGAGGACAAGCAATTTTGGGAAGGGCGGATTGTAATGTCCCCATTTTTAGCACCGCACTCTCGAGTGAATGATAGCCCATCCCCGAATGTCCGTAGGCTAGTCAGTGGCAGAATTTGGGTTTTCGACTACTTGGAGATTTTCTTTGAGGATTCAGGGGTTTGCATGTTGGAGTTTTGCAGTTTGGTTGCGAGATTCTTTCTGGGTTTTCAGAGAGCTTCGCAGTGGTATGACATGCAACTGAATTAGAGAACTTTTTTGGACTTACGATTTTTAGTATGTTACGACGGCTGCATGTTGGAGTTTTACAGTTCGAATTTTGGATTCCTTCTGGGTTTTCAGAGAGCTTCGCAACAACGTGACATGCAACTGAATCAAAGAACTTTTTTGGACTTACTATTTTTAGTAAGTACGACGGCTGCTTGAATTGTGGTTAAAATGAGTTTGGAACAACTTACTATTTTTAGCAATATGCTATTTTTAGTAGGTTCTATTTTTAGCAAGGTTTCTGCAATTCAATTCAGTGGCTATATCTAGCATGTCAATTTGAGCAGTTTGGTCTCCAACACCTTTCATACTAATTTTGGCAGTAGTTCAACAACTTGGTATTATGGCTATTTCAGGCAGGGCATTATAGTCAGTTGGTCTCCAGCATTTGAGTTGATTATTTTGGCAAATTTGATATTTGATGAGAATATTATTTTAAGTGAAATATTTAAAAGGCATGTTTGGACGCCTTGGAGAAATAAGTGGTCAATTATATTTATATTTCACTTTAATAAAATGTTTTACTTTATTATTATTTTGGACACCATAATATACTTTGACATTTTAGTAAAGTATAATACTTCTTGGAGGACGACTTGGAGAAATGAAATGCAAATGACACAAATGGGCATTGTGAATTTGAGTTTGGTTTTGGCATCCATTTGGAGGGAGATTGAATTTGAGTTTGGAGCAGGAAATGTTATAAATAAGAACATTGGGCTCTTAGTTCATTATCTTATATCTACAGTAATGTTATGCTGTCCGAATGGTTAGTGAGTTGCTTCGAAGAATGCATACCTCCTAGCCTTGGCTTGACTTATTGCTTGAAAAATAGCAACTAGTTGGGATTTGGCTGTTCTTAATCCTTGAGAACAGATTGAGCACATTGTAGTTGGAGTTCTTGCATTTTTATCAATTTTTGGTAATGCTGATGTGGTGCTTGGCTGAAGCACATTTTCGATCTTAGCTCCTTGCACAATTTTTTGTTGGTTTTGGGTATTGGCTTATTGTTCAAGTCTACCTGGGGCGCCCCTTCTTGTAAGTTTTCAGATTTTTCAGAGGTGATTTGGATTTTATCTTGCTAGTCACCCTTTTTTGGAGGTTCTACTTTGCCTGCCATTGCATTGGGAAGCATGCATAAAGTATCAGAGGTTGCTTGCTGCTATTTCTTGGTTTGTACTTGGTCGCCCTTCCCTTATGCTTCCTTTGCACTTGATTTCACATCAATCGGAGGTGTTTTGACGAAGTTATGAGCGTTTTGGTGATTCTAGGGCTTGCTGGTATGAATTTCTAATTGCTGCAATTTTTATATCAGACCTGATATTTCAATCAATTTTACTATATTTCATATGTTGGATAGCTTGTACTTGTTTGGCGTTCGTTTCCTAACATTCTGGAGTTCATTGGTTATCTACATCTCATCGTATTTGTAGATTGTTCATCGCATTGTAATGCTGAATCAATAGTACTGATCAGCTCTTTACTTTCTACACTTTATATTTTGTATCCCCACTTTTGTGGAAGAGACTGGCATCATTTCATTCTATAGTTTCAGGTTTCATTTCTTGCATCACCCGTTGAATAAGTTGAAGAGGCTGGCTTGCCGCCTATTTATATATTGTAATGCATCACTTCATCATATTGTTGATCGGCTGAGCTATCAACATGCTCGCGCTGAACAAGTGGTCGAGTTGCATATTTAATTTCAGTAATGTACTTTCATTTTCAGTCCTCCCGCTAAATAAGTGGTTGAGTTGATTGTTATCTCCTTTCATTACTCTTTTAGCAGTTTCGGTTGCGCTAACGATCCCCTTTCGAGTATGCTCTCACCTTGCCCGCATTGGGATCTGGGTTGATCAAAGCAAAGGGTTCCCTTCAGTTGGATTGTGTTTTCACTAACGTTAATGGGTAAAATTAGTTGTGAAAAAAGTGAAAAAATTGCCCGATATATTTCACAGAGTGAGGGTGGTGGATTTCTTGAGCTCGTTGATGTACAGTCAAAGATTCAGACACTCATTCATGGTATCTTCAGTGGTGATACAGTTGACTGTAAGTTGGATGATCTTACAATAATGTCAGCATTATTTGATAAGGCCGCCAAGAGTAGAGGTGAACTTCAGAGTCAAATCACTGAAGGTGAGGAGATGCTACGGAGACATAGAGTTCTTCAGAGAAGTGTCAGTGCTCCAAATAGTGATACTATCAACAACCTCATGGAGGGGTTAATTGCTCGAGACCACGGCCAATAAATTACAAATCAGGACGTCCCACCCTTTCAGGATAGACATTACGCACGACAGTTAACTTGATGCTTCTTTCCAAGTTAACTTGCTATTCCACATATCATGGCATGTCTATTTTGAAGTCTTCTATGTACAGTTGGAGTTTTAATTTAGTTTTCAATTTCAGTTAACTGATGTTAGTTATTAGTTGACTTTCATTTCAATAAGGACTTGCACATCAATTTAGTTTATAGTATAGTTAACATATGTTGTTTTTCCAGTTTACTGCTAGGTTGCATACAGTTAGACTTAAAGAATAAATCTTGTATGCTTGCAAGACTAAGTGTAAACTCAAGGAGATTTTAGGGTTCCCTACTCCTTGAAGTTCTATAAATAAGAGAACTGTTGCTCATTTGTAATTAACTTTTGCGCGTTATAGCATACATGTTGAGCCCAATTTGCTTGAAGTATTGCTATTCAGGATCTGTTCAAGAACTTTTAATGTGATAATAAATTGTTGGGCCACCTTGCCTGAATGTTATTATAATATTATTATTGTACTTGTTCACTTTTGTTAATATAATACTAATTGATCGTTCATTTGTGTGATAGGTCCTTCATACAATTTGTTGTCCTAGGTTATATTTGTGATTAATAAGCTTTGTTTCATATCTACACCTCTGATAGGAGTCGTCTCCTCGGGAATTTAGAAGTAAGGTTTATCATGAGTTAATGTGATTAATAATCTTTGTTTCATATCTACACCTCGGATAGGAGTCGTCTCCTCCTTGGGAATTTAGAGGTGGAGATTGTCGTTTGATGTTGTTGCCAATAACCTTTCTTTCAGCCTACGCCTCGGGTAGGTGTCCCACCTCCTTGGAAATCCTAACTTAAAGATTATCGTATACCAATTCCCTGCTCCTAATTCCTCTTGCTTTGTTTATCTAGAGGGAATAGGATAGATTAAAGTATTAAGTTAGTTGTAGTTAAGATCTGCAAAACCAGAGAAAAACTTTAGCTACAATGTATTGGTTTTCTTAACCTTGTGCCTCTTCCAGCTGAGTCAAAAATATAAGATTTAGATCATTTACTTTTTCATGCATATTAGCAAAAGAGGGAGCTTCCCCTCCTAATTTGAAGAGCAGTCATCACACACTGTGCATAGCTGTTTGTCGCCAATACACACTCCAAAGGTGCGAATTGTAACGCCAATATACTCCAAACTCTGTTTGAGCACAAACCGAGTAGTCGTTGTAACTTACTAAAAATAGTAAGTCCAAAAATATCCTCTAATTGAAATGAATGTCACACCCCTCTAAAGCCCTCTAAAAACCCAGGAAGACCCAAAAGACACTTTGCCAAATTCCTATGAACACCCCCTGAAAACTCAAAAGGAAACCTCCTAGAAAAAGGAAACCCCAATTCTGCTTCTAACTAGCCCACGGGCCTCCAAAATAGGCTAACGGTCTCAAAATGAACTAGTGTTGAGAAGGGGACATTACAATTATTCATAGATGCATTTAGTGGAGAATGGCACAATTAAAAACATTGATTGAAAGACTTGGTGTCTTATGTAAGTGATTTTTGAGCATATCCCCCACTCCTAGATAACAAATGAATGTGCAATCCATACATTATATCAAGTGAATAACATTCTATTATATAAGAAACATAAATGATAATGGCATATCCCACGTATGTTTACACCTACAAAAGTTATTTGAAATTTATCAAATTTAACACTAAGCATATGATTTGATTAAAAATAATAAATATTTGAAGCATTAAATATTATAATCTCAAAATGAAATGATTATACCTCTTCGCATATTCCAGGTGCAATCATCATCCTATGTCTTTTCTCATCACTTCGATTAAAGTTAATGACTTCATTTACCTAGAGAAAACAAAGCAACTCAAAATAATGGTGACCAAGCATTGAAATCACTAGATCTGTTCAATTTTGAACTATTAGATTTGATCTTAGAGTGAACATTTGAGAAAATCTAAAAATCTTAATTATCTCAATATCAAATTATCAACCATTAGAATTTGCAGCTTTAATAATTTTTCATTCAAAAGTCATTCTTAAGGTGAAAAATGTTCCATGATATACTACTCATATCCTAATATATATTACTAGCTCCAAAACAAAGCAGAAGTTAATTGTAGAATATTACAATGAAGAGTTCACTTGATTACTCCTGTGATAGAATTTTCATGGTTTTCTCTTTCATTCTTTTAGTTATTCATTTTATTTATATCAAATATAGTTTTGGTGCAAAAAAAATTAAGTACCTATATACTTAGCAGCAATGTGTCCACAAATGTCATGATTAGATTTCACTCCTTAAAATATCTATTACACTACAATTAACCACTTATGTACATTTGATCTTGAAGAAGATATGCCACATAATCTTGGTACATAAAATTCATGAATTCAAAAAACATAATGAAATGTATAGCATCAACTCATATAATTATTGAGACATGAACAAAGGAAGGCCAATCATGTACCCTTTTGTCCTAATAACAAAAAACAAGAACCTAGCAAGAAAACTATCACTTTAACATGATCTCCAAAACTAATTCCTTTCCTTAATCATCAAAATATATGGGCCATTTCATATCCTCCAGCCATAACAACCATGATAGATAGCTTTGATATCAATAAGAAACCCGTCCATAAAAGGCTAGATCACTAAACAAAATGCCTAGGTGAATTCCCAAAAGACATCGCCATCTCACTTCTACATTAATACTATACAATTCAAAACAATGGTGCAAATCTAAATAAATGTTCAAAACAGGATATCGCTAAGACCAATCAATTCTACTTTTTTAATAACAAAAAGGATATATGAAAAACAAACAATCAATAACATGATCTCCAAAACTGCCTAGCGAGCAAGCTTGCACAAAGCTTCAATATCACTCAATTGTAGGTGGAATGAAATTTGACAATTCATTAGTGTTATGATGAGAAAATGTAACACATTTCTAACTTCTTTACAATTGAAAATGAGCATTCACACTATGAATTTGACACTCAGGGAGAGTTTAGAAGACATTGTTTAATGCATGCAATATTTAATCATACAATTCAACTTTGTTCATATACAAAGAGGGACCATCCAGGTTTCCTATGTCACAGCCAAATATAGCATGACCCATGATCTAAAAGAACCTAGCCTCATCATTTTTAACATTCATCTCTCTAATGTCATACACCAACTTATATTTGATGATATAAAATACTCATAAGTATGAAAGATACTCTCTCAAAAAAAATTGATTTTCAATAGCAATTACAATGTAACCAAGTACCCGTTAAGGTTAGCTTAAACCAAAACATTGCATAAAAGAACTCTAACCAAGAATGTGCCCTAAAACCACTTAAGGAGGAGGGGCAGGCATATGGTCAAAGGATCCCTAGGATCTATTGAATCAATAGTTACAAAGATTACAACTGAAAGAGAAAGTCTAAACTCAACAGCAAGAATGTGCACTCAAGATCCTTTAACAGGCGAGGTGCTAACATATGGTGGAGGGCTAATTGCTGAATTGAGAGAAAATAGGCGGATAACCAGCCATGAGAAAAATTACAAATAACAATTCATCTGCTGCGGCAGGCATCCACTCATGAGTGAGAATTCACCACTTTCCAGTGGGTACAATGAGAGAATTAGCAAGTTCTTTTTTCCACACTGGCGGTAAACCATCCAGGAGTTACAATGTGATAATTAAACATAAATAAGTAGCAATTAAATAGACTGAAACAGTACTACTGTTATCAGCTTTTACAAATAGAAAGAGCTGCAAAATAAGAGTTTGACAATGATTTCAAGCACCAAGATATAGGATGATTCCACATTAGTTATCAACAAGAATTGATGAAGAACGACTAGAAAAACAAACTGAAATAAGTCTGATTTAGAAATCTGCAATTTTGCAAATGAATTATCAGCAACTGCAAAATCAATCAAATGCTCATAACTTCATCAAATTACTTCCGATTGGACTGAAATCTTTTGTGAATAATCTCTAAGAGTATGGCGCCCAAGAACCAATCAAAAACCAACATCGAATCCTTCACATTAATTTGGCACGAATCCCAATGCCACTTAGAAAAGTACGGCCCTCCTTGAGGGGCAATTTTGACATTAAAAATCAAAAACTCCAAAATTAAATCTGCAAATGCACAAGTGGGGTCACCTCTAACATAGGAATCAATAGAACCAATACCCACAAGCTAAATAAATTCACACCCAAAGTCGTAAATAGAAATATCCTTCAGCCATGAAAGGACAAGCAAACACAAATTCTGGAAATAACATCAATTTCTCCAACAATGAAGCTCAATATGTATTTCTGAATGAAGCACACTCTTAATCCATCATTTAGGTAACCATAATTTCAGGCCCGAAGAGTGGAATAGAATTGCTAAGCTTTCCCTTAGCCGGATTCTGGATTTCAAACCAGCAGCATAACTTTGCTTTCCAAAACATAACATGATCAGCTCTCCAAAATACAGCATTATATAAGTTTCAATGGGCAAATGAAACACTCTGAATTCCAAGAAGTTGAATCACTTCAACTTCCCAAGGGATGCCTCCTTTAACCATTTACTTTATTTTGAAAAATAAAACATTATTCACCTTCCCTTTAGGCGTCCATTTCAATTTGCAACAATCAAGCATTTATTAAATCATTAAATGCTCAACTTGACCCCTTAATGTCCCCTCTTTAAAACAACACGAAGTTATCACTCCTAGGCGTGGGGGTACAACTTAAAAACATGAAATTGACTAAGTATAAAAGTTAGTCCAAGGAGATAACCAAAACCAATGCCAATATTGAAACTGAAGGATTACCAAAAATAGCATAATGACCTAAGTTGAACTGCAAATGATGATACTACCAAAATTAGACTTACTAAAAATAGTCACTGCCAAAAATAGTAAGTTCACTTCAAACACAACAGAAAGCCAAACTAATCGGCCACACTGAACTGCAAAAGATTGAGTTGCTGCTAGAGTGATACTGCTATAAATATACTTACCAAAAATAGCATATTGCTACAAATATACTTACCAAAAATAGCATATTTCTATAAATAGTAAGTTTGCCAAAACCACATCTATACGCCAACTGAGCAGTATCATGACTTACTATAAATAGTAAATGTTTCCAAATATCTTTTAAGCACAAACCGGGCAACCATTATGACTTACTGTAAATAGTAAGTGCCCGGAAAGGATGTCAAATTCAGATGCATGTCACACCACTGAAATATCCCAGCCAATTTTTTCATTTTATTACACAACTAAATTCACCCATTAGCATTAGTGGAAACATAAACCAGCTGAATGTAACCCTCTCCTCTGATCAACCCAGATCCCAATGCGGGCAAGATTGAGAGCATACACGAAAGGGGGTCGTTAGAATAACAAAGCTTGTTGAAAGTAACGGAAAGGAGGTGCAATCACTCTACCACTTATTCAGCAAAAGGACTGAAATTAGAAATTACAATGCTGAAAGTAAATATGCAACTCGACCACTTTTCAGCGGGAGTGTGTTGACAGCTCAACCGATCAGCAATATGTAAATGCAATACCAAAGTAACTAGGCGGCATGCCAGCCTCTTCTACTTTTCAGCGGAAGGTACATGAAAGTAAATACTAAAATGAAAGACTAAGGCAATGCCAGTCTCTTCCACAAATGTGGGAAACTATGAATTTGCAAGAATTAAAATGGCTGAACAGTACTACTGTAGCAGCGTTACAATATGAGTTTCTACTGCAAATATCACTGTATTTGAAATGTCTCAATGCTCCAATGAAGTATTATATCTCTCCTATCATCAAAAGACTCGATTCACACTAAACCCAACCCCCAAGGAAAACTTTTACAATCTGATTTTGACATACCAGCAACTGAAAATGCACAAACCAGCAACTAGACAACCCTCTGAAAAGCTCATAACTACTTTGAATGACATGGGACCAAGTGCAATGAACTCCTAGGAAGATGGCGACCAATTTATGACCAAGAAATAGCTGCAACAACTACTCAATGAATTATCTAAACATTTGTTAAACATGACGAAGTAGAATGCCCTCAAGAGGGGCGACTTCTGCAAAATAAAATTCAAATCTGCATATCAAAATCTGAAAATCACCAGAGAGGGGCGCCCAAGCCTGCAAAACACAATGATCAAATACTCATAACCAGATAAAAATCGTTCAACGACATATGAGTGAAAAACCAGTTCAACCACAGCAGATACAACAACTGTAGAAAGACTGAAAATACAATAACTTAATTGCAAAATGCAAAACAACTCAATATGAAACTAATCTTAACTAGTTGCTATCTTTCAAGCAAGAAGTTAAGCCGACTAGGAGGTATGCATCCCTCGAAGCAATCCTGTTACCATTCCGGCAGCATAACAATATTGTAAAATATAAGATGCTGAAAGAGAGAGCATAGCCTCTTATTTATAACTTTCTCCAACCTCAATTTCAAATTCCTTTTCCCTCCAATTAGGTAGCCCCCATGAGATTCACATTCAAATTCACTTTGACATTTGCCTTTCATTTCAAACTTCATTTTCCATAACTTGGCGTCCAAACATAAGGAGGATGAAACTTTATTTAAAATGTCAATGAAGTATATTTTGGCGTCCAAAATAATAATAAAGTGAAACACTTTATTACAGTGAAATATAAATATAATTGACCACTTATTTCTCCAAGACGTCTGTTGACGTGCTTTTTGTGACGACATCAACACAGAATAAAAATGCTCAACAGTCATTCTATTCTCTCTTGATCAAAGTATTCCGCATGCTAAGATTGCGTGAAAGTTCATGCGTTCAACTCCAAGGTTCCTTTAACGCGAATAGACTCAGTTGACTAATATGAATATCCTGGGTATTCAAGGGGACTTACGTAGATGTTCAATTTTGTGAAGCAATTAAGACATGAATGATTTGATAATATTGCTCTGACTCCTAAATTAACTGGCAAATACTGAATTAAAAGGGGATAGGGATAGGAATTCTACAAATCTACTTCTAAAGGGTGGAGGACGAGGATCGACTTAAACAATTTTCAAACCAGACTTTGCTTCGTCTCCTTTCGGACAACTCCGACAAAGTTGGTGCAATCTTCAAAAGATGGGAAAGGCATTCAAATTATGACACAACATGTTCATACCATCACCACGATGCATACGGACATATGAGCCACAATCGAAGTTAAATGCCAATACTCCAGTTGACCACGCAAGGCGAACTTACCATCAGTAAGCCCGCTAGTGGTATGGATGAAAGAAGATATGCTAAAATCGCAGTGCCACACTCCACAATTAACAACTACTTGCATAAAACAAAGTCTACTCTACTCTATCTACTTGAATTGGAAAGATGAACAAGCCTTGCTAGCTACTCACAATAGAAGATAGAACCACCAAACAATGATAAATCTTTATATTATGAGAGTGTTCACAACAACTTCTTACAAAGTCCTCAATGGGAAAACTTTCTTTCCTCCTCAATCTAAGCTAACTTATAAGCTAAATGCTATATGCCTTCTATTCTCTAGCTCAACTCTATCTCTGATTCAATTCTAGTTCTAAATCTTTACAAATGAGGGGGGATGACCCTTTTATAGTTAGCCCATTTCAATGGACAGTTCGGATTCAATTACAATAAAAGGCTCAGATCGGGCCACCTATGCCCTGATTAGGGTTTCTGCCCTAGAAACCACCACTGAGGGGAGTGGGGTAATAAATGAACAAAAGATTCTCCAATCCCCACTACGAGCAATTAATGCCCACTATCTTCTTCTAGAAGATCTCCGTCAAGCAGAGTGTTCCCACTGTCCCGTTCTCGAACTGCAAACTCGATCAATCGGGCCAACACCGCCTCAACCTCCTGAACTGAAATTGGTGGAATATGGTTGAGCTGAAATTCCAAAACCGTTACCATTTGTCTGTGCCGAGTGTAAGACTTCCTCCATGCCACCAAGGCATCCTGGGTATTCTGGATTATACTAGAGAAACTGGAGACATTCTCAAAGTCATCCTGGACAAGCGACCTCGCAACTGAGAAGAATGGAGCCAATTTGCCTCTCAGGCTATCAACAGTTATTTCCTCTGGGGCCAGCCTACTAGCAAATATGGCCTCCAGTCTATTAAGAACTCCCTCCACGATGTTACACATTGCCTTCCTGGTTCTGGCTGAATCTGCCCTTGCTGCATCGTGAAACCCACGGCCTATGACCACCAAGGACTACCAACTAGTGAAATCATACCTGTCACCATCCTGAATCACACCTCCATCCACCAAAGTCCGTAGAGGTATATGCATCAAAGCCCCTAAACGAAGAACAGTCTTCGTCCGATAGATGCGGGTATCACCCTAGGCCTGATCTACCATATCCATGCGCGTCAAAATATTAGAGGCCTGCAGATAAGCATCGGCGAGGTCCTCAATAAATTTCTCTGTATCAGCCCGAGCATGGCTGACCCACTTGTCTGCCTCCGTCTCCATCTTCTTAGTCCTCCAAGCCAATAACTGACTCCCTCGGAAGCTTAGGTGGGAGTTCTACTGCTGGATAAGCCTGTTCACCTCGACGTGCTAGACTTTGCACATATCCAATCAATGTTTCGTGCTCCTTCTTCAATTTCTTATACTTCCCTTCTGTTCTAAGCAACTCGTCTTTCAGCGCCTGATAGGAGTTCTCAAACTCCTCGACAATTTCGGCTCCCGTAGGACGACCCAACTCTACGGTGGTGATCACATAGTTTTCGGGCCTCTCCTCGGCTCGATCATATTCCTCCCTTGGGACAGCAGCTTGGAGTGTGCGGGAGCCTGACTCGTCAGTCGAAATCTTCAAGAATTTCCTAGCTCTCCTCTTTTCTGGAGGCGCACTAATTCTTCTAAGGAACTCCTCCATCTCGACAACTGGATCCGTATCATCCTCGGGCTCTTTTCTCATTCTCTCCGTGAGCCAATCCGACACTGTCCGCTGTGGATTGCAAATGACGAGGGGCTGCTCCTCCGTTGCCTCCACCTCGTGTACTTCCTCTCTTCTTGCACTGTTCTGCTCGGGCTCATCATCTTCCACGAGCTGCGTGTCTCCTGACCCTCGGGTCCCCTGTTCTGTGTTTTCCTCTTCCTCTAATGTCATGTCCAACATCTGCTGGAAACGAGTGTCAGCCACTGTTTCCTCTTCTTCCTCATGTCGGCCAGCCCTGGATGCACTGACGCTTATACTATCTGATTCTCAGATGTTGGGTTGATCCACCTCCTCAAGCTCCCGCTCTTCACCCAATCCTGCCCTCTGGTCAGCAAATAATGAAATCACTCTCAAACTCAAAGACTGAGTTTGTGAGTGCATAGGTGATACTTGTTCCATCCTCAACGGTATCGGCTGGGTTGGTACTTCTACTTGTGCTTCCGGTGTTTGAGCAACCTGTTTTCCCCTTCTCAATGATAGCGGCCTTGGGTCACCCATCAAGTTATAAGTAAGGGCGATCGATCTGCTCTTAAGTCTGCATACATGTCTATCGACCCAAGCTCTTGTGAAAGTCAACACCGGAATAGAGAGCGTGTCCAAGTCCATGATTTCTGGCTCGGACCAATCAGGTGGTGGGACCGGAGTATCCCTGACTGAACCATAGTCGGGCTGTATAACGTTGACATCCTCTTCCACCTGGTCGGGAACCAGGATGATCTCACATTCCCTGATCAATTTGAGGGGAAGCCTAGAAAACATCCTTTTCCTTATTTCAACCTCATCAACAGCATTTGCCCAAAAGTCCTCGATGTGGGCCTTGTGCCGGTACTCAACGTTCTGTATCATTCGGATGTTTCTGTAAGGATCGAAATCCTGTCTGCCTGTGTGATACGATAGATGATAGAATTGCAACTCATCCTCTGCCTCTCGAGCTGCCTGCAAGGAGGGACACACCTCAGTGGAATTTCCCATGGCAATAGGAAAGTCAAGTCCACCCTTCTTTTTCTTCTTCTGAATCTTATCATAGGCGATCAATTGCCTAGATATTTCCAGCATTATAATGTGATCGATGGGGTACCTTGGTAGCCGGTATGGATACGAGGTAAACCCCTGCAGCCTAATGTAAGTGAATTTCGGAAATTGGATGAGCCAATATCCGTATTCCTCGATCAATGCTTGTGCCTCTTTGGATATTCTTTGTTGCGTTCTCCGCTGAAGGGTCCTCGTGATGTGCATTGTGAATGCATCATTAGCCCGTTTGTAACTGGCAGGGTTGGTTAGATGTAATTGCGTGCAGGCCTCATGGATTTTGAACTGATCAGGTGCACAGCCTATTGGCTCCTTGTATGTAATCCCTCGGTACTTGGTCATTCTTGCCAGCATATATATCACATACGATCTCATGTAAAAGGTTTTCGTCCCCCTCAGGCTCCTGAACTGCTCATCTATGTTATCATTGATCATTCTTGCCCAGTCAACACATTCCTTCCCCTCCAATATGATCTCGATGAAGTAGAACATCCAAGGCTCGAAGAAGTAGGCTTGTGCACTCCCATTTATTCAGCTCAGCATCATCATCAAGTCGCAGTATTCCTGTTTCACATCTTTGGCAATTATCTGCTTTGGGAGTCTAGTGCGAGGTGGCTTTGGCTTTTGCATCCAGACTCTGTTGATGACCGCAGCAACCCTCTCGAAGGAGGTGGAGTACATTTTATCCGCCGTCTCCTTTGATCTGTACAACATCTTTTTGGCAGTAGGAATCCCAAATGCCTCTCCGATGGCATCTGGCGTGAAGTTGGCAAGCAATTTGCCATCCGTAGAGATGATGGTTCTACGCTCTGGTTTGTAATAGTTCGCACACTCCATGATTAGCTTCTGGCATTGAATTGCTTGTGGAAAACCAGCGGCTGCATAGATACCACTCTTCATGATGTTATGTGCCGTGACTGAGGGTTGATGGCCTCCCAGTCCGTACATCCTAGACTTGAGTGCATTTAGATTAAACGACCCGAGGTTGGTGTCACTTAATCCTGCCAACTTTGAAACAATTGCCGATTTTGGAAGAAATGACTTGGCGAGCCTTTTGATCATTGCCTGTCGGGATGAGCTTGCCTTCCCCGTTTCAGTGTTTGCAGCTCTGCCTGCAGCTCTGCTTGTTCCTGCAATATCCTTTGCTCCATCCATCTGCAAGAATAAGATAGAATAATAATAAGTTAGTTTGCAGATTTTTAATGAAATAAAATAGCTCCCCAGACGGCTACGGATATGGAGTTAGCTTTTGAAAATGAAATCTCTCAGCATAAATTTCTAACTCCAAACCTCAAACTGTATAAAGGAACTCTGAGCTCAAAAACTCTCAGCAACTTGGCCTCCGATTGGCGAAGAAAATTACAGCAAACTAACAACTTTCAGCAATGTAGCTATTTTCTCAGCACAGAATAAATTTAACCTTTTGCTTCAACTTCTGTCAACCTTCAACTTTCAACTTCAGCAACCTTAAGAATGAAGAGATCACTGCTAGTGTGGAAATTCGAATTTCTTCTCAACTCCAACAACAACTAGCTTTCAACAACTCGAATAAATAAAATCTACAACAACTTCGAGAGTCTCTGCAACTTGAGAAATAAAATCCTCCAGCAACTTCTCGCTTTCAGCAATCCGGAAATATCTCTCCAGCAACTGCAGGATATGATTTCGAAATTTGCAGCAACACCCTCTCAGCTCTTCGAGAATTAAAATCTTTAGCACCTTCGGTCTTAGAAGAATAAAATCCAACCTCACTCTCAGCAACTTCGAAAAAGATTTTGATCTCTCACAAAATTCTTCACTTCAGCAATTCCAAGCTCTTTGAAACGTGTGAAGAAATGAAAGAAATGAAGTTGTTTAAATAACTCTTCGCGAGGAATCCTGCTAAGTAGTGCTGGGGCTATTTTTAGTAACTTCATCAATTCTCCACTCTCTCCGTTTGGCATCTTCCATTTCAGGCGCAGTAGTGGGCTGGTCGTCAGCCAGTCATTATGGCAGTTGCCATTAATGAAGATTCTTTTTTCTTGAAATTTCGAATTTCCTTTTCTAGTTTGCGAGTTAACTGCTGGTAATTAAACAACTCGCGAGAAAATCACTCTGATTTGTTTGAGAACTCCATTTAAAATTCTTGTCACGTTTGATTAAATTCAACTTGAAGATTTCATGGGAGATTTTAAAAAAATTATTTCCCTCACTTAAAATATCCATCATTTGAATTATCAAATTTGCCTTAGAAAATTTAAATCCCCCCTTTAAAATAATTCGACTTGCTGACAAAAATCATTTGCTCGCTCCGATCAATTCATCCTCTGAGATTTAATTTCCGTTAGGAAAACGATCTAGTCAAAACGAATTTCCTCTGGAAATATTAAAATTTCCCTTAGGAAATCAATTTTTTAATTTTGTAAACCCATGGGTGCCTTTTGAACGGGTTCATTTGATTTTTCATTTAACCCATGAAAAATATTCAGTTGCTTCCGCCTTGGAAATAAAACTTCGTCACTGTGTCCACTTCATTTAAATGTCTCTGGAATTTTTTTTTAAAATTCATCAAGTCATCTTTCCATGCCAAGGGCGTGTTTTTCCCTAGTGAAATGTTATTTCACTTAGAAAATATTTAACATTTTCTACTTCTGGCGTATTTGACCCTTGGTATTTTTTTTATTCTCATTACTTAGGAAATGACTTAGAGTTATTTCCTACCTTGGCCGCATTTGGGGGGGTAAGCTTTTATTTTTGCCTTAGAATAATTTTGGAAGGTACTTCATCCTTGGGTGCGTTTCAGACCTCTTGCTCTTATTTCGTGCCTTAGAGTATTTTCAAGGTTCTCATCAATTCTTTCGGCACATTTCCATGATGGAGGTTTCGCTTTTGAACACTTAAAAAAAAATCAAGTCAATCCACCTTAGGCGCATTTTAGCTAGAGGGCTTTTATTTCCTTGCCTTAGCATATTTTCCACGCCTTAGACTTTTTAAAATTTTATCAACCTCTTCAAGGGCGCATTTCACATGGGCTACTTTGACTTGAGGGCGCAAATACATGGCCAAGCTTTCATATGGGGTGCATTTCAATGCCTCTGCCTTCATTTTAACGCCTTAGGAAATTCTCAATGCCTTAGAAGATTTTTCCACCCTCTTGACCCCTTGGGCGCATTTCTATGTGCTCACTTTCAATTTCATCATGGGCGCCTATTAGACTTGCTGGAGATGGACGCAAATGAGGGGTTGCACTTTCATTTACTTGCCTTAGAAAAAATTCAAGGCTATTTTCCCTTGGGCGCATTTAGGCATGTCTACTCTAACTTTTATGCCTTAGCATTTTTTTGCTTGCTTGACATCCTCCATGATGGGCGCATTTTGCCCCTAGTGCTTTTACTTTCATACTTAGGCGTTTTTCCTTGCTTGAGATGGGCACATATTACATGTGCTACTTTTATCTTATGCCTTAGCAACTTTTCGGCCTCTCACTCACTTTTGGGCGCATTTTCACTAGCATGCTTCGATTTTATACTTAGAAAATTTTCAAACACTTAGAATTTTGCTTGAGGGCGCATTCTAGAAGGGTAGCTTTCATGTAAGGGCGCATTTGAGGTAGGAAACTCTTACTTTCATACTTAGGCGTTTTGCTAGGCATCCTCCTCCTTGAGCGCATATTAGAGGCCTCACTTTCAATTTCATCGTGGGCGCATAATGGGTATCAAGGTAATAGCAAGTTCTTTGATTTTCGACTTCCATAGCTTCGTTGTGTCCGAAAATTTCACCATACGATCTTCTTGGCCTTGTGAACCTGTTTTGCCAGTTCCCTGCCCTGGCCTGGTATTTATAGGCACCTGCTATTTATAGTAAGTTCCTGACTTTCTGACTTTTGTGCTCCGTTGACTTGAAACTTGCAACGCCTAATCCTGATAACTTGAGTGTCGTGCTGATGCCAACCTTGGGTGCAGACCTGCTATTTATAGCCGTGCCCTGACTTTCTAAAAATAGTAAGTTCTCTGATTCCGCTCAAATTTTGCCAGCAGGTGCCTTGAAGTATGCTGTCATTGGTGGGGTACTTCGTTTTGCCAATTTTTTTGATTTAACCCCCTATAAAAGTGGAAACCCTAATTTGACTTGCATGTGTCCCGAACGGTCTCCGTTGGACTTTGTTTCTTCTGCATGTCACTTTGTATGTTGAACTGAAGTGTTGGGTGGCCTGGGTGAAACTGCTATTTATAGAAACTTCCTGAAAAGTGACTCATCCATTGCCGAATGATTTTGCATGTCATATTGCCTGTGGGATTTCAAGAAACCCAGAAAAACCCAGAAAACTGGTCTGCATGCATGCACTGGCTAAAAATAGTAAGTCCTTGAAACTTGATCTTCCCCGCTTGCATGTCACACTGTTGCGAAGCTCTTGAAAAACCCAGAAGGAATATCCAGACATGCATTTGAAAAGCACATGTGCAAGCCCTGAAAATGGCTCCTGAAGCCTGAACTACTAAAAATATCAAATTGTCTGATCTGGCTCAAAATTTACGTGCAAGCAGCTTGGTGTGTTCTGAATGTGTCGAAGCTGACAGAATTCCAAAATCTTGCTGAAACAGTCCCCGATTGAGTACTTACTATAAATAGTAAGTTGTCAGAATTTGATAAAAATTCAGTGGGACTTTGCTGGAAGCCTTGTGATTGTTGTACTAAGCTCAGATTTCATTTTGATAACCTGGTTTGACCTTAAACAGTCTGAGGGATAGAAAACCCTAATTGCACAGACTTAATCAATATTTCAACCTGGGTCAAACGATGGGACATCCCTGAAAGGACGAAAGACCAAAGAGAGAGCGAACCAAAGCCAAAAGACCAGAATGGAGCAAAATTAGGGGGTCCTCATCTTGGATGGGGTGATGTGTGAAAAAGGTCACAACAGCGTCCAAACATGCCTTTTAAATATTTCACTTAAAATGATATTCTCATCAAATATCAATTTTGCCAAAATAATCACCTCAAATGTTGGAGACCAACTGACTATACTACCCTGCCCGAAATAGCCATAATACCAAGTTGTTAAAACACTGCCAAAAATAGCACCAAGGGTGTTGGAGACCAAACTACTCCAATTGACTTGCCAGATATAACCACTGAACTGAACTGCAGAAACCCTGCTAAAAATAGTACGACTAAAAATAGAACTTACTAAAAATAGCATACTGCTAAAAATAGTAAGTTGTTCCAAACTCATTTTAACCACAATCCGAGCAGCCATCGTACTTACTAAAAATAGTAAGTCCAGAAAAATTCTCGGATTCAATTGCATGTCATCCTATCGCGAAGCTCTCTGAAAACCCAGAAGGAATCCAGAATCCGAACTATAAAACTCCAACATGTAGCCATCGTAACTTACTAAAAATAGTAAGTTCGGAAGAGTTCTCTGATTCAGTTGCATGTCATACAACTGCGAAACTCTCTGAAAACCCAGAAGGAATCCAAAATCTGAACTGTAAAACTCCAACATGCAGCCGTCGTAACTTACTAAAAATAGTAAGTCCGAAAAAGTTCTTTGATTCAGTTGCATGTCATACCACTACGAAGCTCTCTGAAAACCCAGAAAGAATCTAGAATCCGAACTATAAAACTCCAACATGCAGATCCCTGAATCCTCAAGGAAAACCTCCAAGTAGCTGGAAACCTTAATTCTACCTCTGACTAGCCTACAAGCATCCAAGAATAGGCTAACAGTCACTGGAAGATGTAGTGATAAAAATAGGGACATTACAACCACCCTAGAGATCTTTGAAAACCCAAAAACCTTTTCTGCATGCAAAGTATCAGTCAAAATTGCATGTCATTATTTTAACATGCATGTTACCTCATCCTTAAGCTCTTCAAAAACCCAGAAAGCTCCACTAAACATGCGTTAGAAAAACACACATGCAAGCCCTAAAAACAACATTTGAAACATCCTATAAAATAGGAAACCCTAATTTCCCATTCTGCTTAGCCTACGAGTTTCCGGAAATAGGCTAAATCCAATTGTAGAGCGTAGGGCTAAATCGGGGACATTACAAAGTATTTCCTAACCATCTATTAAATTCAAATATTCAAGTGTCCTAACACAAAACCTTTAAGACCAATTCATATAATCCATATTAGTTAATTAAACCTCACCGATAATTCATTTCCTAAGCACATTGATTGATTAGTTTTATAGTTTGTCAAGTATGGGTATTGGTTCAAGCTTCAAGTATAGGACTTCAACTACTTTTGGGGGCACTAAGTTTAGTACAACTTTGAGATAATCATACCAAAAACATTAAAATGTGTAATGTCCCCATTTTAGCCATACTCTCTTTTGTGACTGATAGCCTATTTTCGGAAGCTCGTAGGCTCGTCAGAAGTAAAATTAGGGTTTCCTATTTTAAAGGAGGTTTTTGAAGCATTTTTTAAGGTTAGCATGTAAAAGCTTTTAATGCATGTCTGGGAGAGATTTTTGGGTTTTTGGAGAACTTCGGAATGGTGTAGTGTTGTACCCAAAATGAAATTTTTGGCATTCTAGTAAAATTGAGCTAAACAATGTAAAAATGTCGTCAAAAGTATGTTTTAGGTAGTGAATGCCGGGAAAGCGTCCCCGCCCCTAGGCCCTAGCGTTCCCGAAACGGGGACGTCCCAGAGACGTGGGGACGGTGTTCCCCCGTCCCCACGTCTCTGAAGGCACCACCGTTTTGCTCCCCTACCGCTGGAGACGCAAAAACGCACCAGAGACGTGGGGACGATGTTCCCACGTCTCTCGAAGCGCCACCGTTTTCCTCCCCCGCCGCCGGAGACGCAAAAATGCATTGGCGTCTCCAAGACACTGAGGGAGATGCCTGGGCGTCCCTCAAGCGTCTCCGAGACGCTCAGGCGTCCCTCGAATGTCTCGGAGACGCCCAGGCGTCTCCTCCGGCGGAGAGACATAAAGACAAGATTTTTTTTTAAAATAACACATTTTTATAATATATTTTTGGTTTTATTCGAACCCTAAGGGAATGTGGGGCCCATCTACACTCTTTTATGCTTTCAAAAGCCCCTCCTAACTTCATTTTTATTCACATTTGCATTTCTACTTGTTTGCTACAGCAAGAAGAAGAAGAGTGAAGAGCTGAGTAAATAGTGATTGGAGAAGTGAAAGGAGTTATTGCAAGTGAAAGAGGAGTGTCAAGGAGCAAGAAGAAGAAGAGGAGGAAGATTCTTCAGCTTGTTGAAGAGATTTTTCAAACAAAAAGTAGGGTTTTGAACTGATTTTTTCTTTTATTTTCTGATTTTCAATGTTCATAGTTTTAGTTTTTTGAATTTTCTGATTTTCATTTCTAAATTCTAAGTTCTTGTTGTTTCATTTTCTAAATTAGTTTAGATTTTGTTTTGCAATTTAAAATTTAAAATATAGATGGTTTTTTTTTTAATTTAAAAGTAGGGCATAGGCTGAAACTATGTGTTTATTGAATTTTTTTTTCATTTTGTGAAATGCAGTGTCAAAATGAGCTCCCACAGTCATGAAATGAGTGAGGATGAGATGGAAACTCATTCTCATAATCCAAGCCAATCAGAGTATGAACCTGAGCATGAGGATGAGCACAATGAGGGGGGTGAACATGGGTCAAATCCAGAAGGGCAAACTAGTTCCATAGCTAGTGCACCAGTTGCTACGGATTGCCCCTCCCAGCTTTTGGCAAAGTGGGCTAGGGGTCCTTATGATCCCAAATCTCCTCTCAAACAGTTTGCAACAAGAATAACAGCCCCAACATCATCAGGTGGTGGTACGAGAAAATGGAAATACAACATTTGTGGTGATGATTGGTTTGGGAGCATCACCAGAGTTAATGCTCACTTCCTCTTTTGGCCAGGAAAAGGTGTAGGAGCATGTGCTTTTTTGAAGGAAGCTATAAATATGAAATATAGAATTGAGTTCAACAAGCGTTGGGGTGTTCCAGATGATGTGGCAATTCCTATGCCTACTACCTTGTCTAGTAGGCAAAATATTCAGACTATACAGCAGATTCAGGAGCAGCATATGCAGAGGCCGCCACATATTAGAGCAGGAACATTGTCAGGGGCAGCCTCAGGATCTTCATCCACCTATAGTGTTATGCCTGAATCACAACAGGGCAAGGGGAAACGCAAGATGCAAAATCAGCCTAAGCCCATAGCTGATTTATTTAATGTGCACCAGAAGGATCAGATAGATGATTCTATTGGCAATTTCTTTTTTGCCAATGGAATCCCATTTCATGTAGCTCGATCTCCTTATTATAAGGAGATGATGTCGATGGTGGCAAAGGGAGGACCATCATATGTGCCACCAGGTGAGCACAAATTGAGGACAACGATCTTGGATAACAACTATACCAACATCAGTTCATTGATGGAGATGATGAGGGCCTGTTGGGAGGATTCTGGATGCAACATTGTTATGGATGGATGGATGGACATTAGGCATCGTCCACTCATCAATGTCATAGTTACATGTTCAGAGGGCCCATTCTTTCTCAAGGCAGTTGATTGTTCAGGGCATCGAAAAGATGTTGATTTTCAATTTGAGATCCTTCGGGCAGCTATTGAGGAGATTGGGCCACAAAATGTGGTCCAAATAGTGACAGATGCAGAACATGTGTGCAGAGCTGTAGGGAGGCTTATCGAGACAACATACAGACATATTTGGTGGACTCCATGTTGTGTGCATGCCATGAACAATGCACTCAAGGACATGGGGAAGATTGAGTGGATTAGAGGAGTGGTCAACAATGCTAGAGATGTGCAGATGTATATCTGCAACCACCACACTTCACATGCCATCTTCAGGAGCTTCGCGAAGAAGGAGTTCTTGAAACCAGTTGAGACCCGATATGCATCCTATTTCATTCTTATGGAGAGAATGCTTGAGTTGCAAGAGCCACTGCAACTCATGGTTATGACGCAAGAATGGAATCGGTGGGATGGGGCCAGGACAGAGCAGGGGAAGAGGGTGAAGGAGATAGTGAAGAGTGATGGATTTTGGAATGATGCAAAATATATTGTTGCCATCATTGAACCAGTTGTCCAAGTCATCAGATATGGGGATGGGGATGCACCTAACCTTGGAGAGGTGTATGAGTGCATTGATTCGATGCTTGGCCAGATGAGGGCAGTTGTGCGAGAGAAGGACCCCACTCTAGCATTCTACAATGTTTACATTCAACCTATTATTCAGCGCAGATGGGATAGCCTAAACACTCCCTTGCACATGGCTGCTTATTCATTGAATCCAAAGTGGTACATCCCTAGGCCTGGTAGAGTTACACCGATTCAGGATGATGAGGTGAAGGAAGGGTTCTTCAAGTGCATTGATAGGATGTATGATGCTGAAGATGCTAGCAACATTCGCACTGAGTGGACAAAATTTGCTACTCTTAGGGGTTACAAGGCTGCGGAAAAGGCGGATATAAGAACTATGGCACAGGAGGATCCGATTTTGTGGTGGACTTGTCATGGACCGAAATCACTAACTAAAACACTAGCCATTCATTTGTTGTCTCAGGTTTCTAGTTCTTCAGCTTCTAAGAGGAACTGGTCTACCTATAGCTTCATCCACTCTCTTAAGAGGAACAGACTTACCTCTAGGAGAGCAGAGAAGCTAGTGGTTGTACATAGTGCCTTGCGTATCACTGACCGCACGACACGTGTGTACAAGGAGAGCCTAGCAACACAATGGGATGTAGAGCCAAAGGAGCCATCACAGATTGATGAGGATGAGGATGTTGCAGATTTAGGGCTGGTTGGTGTTCCTTTGGCAGATCTTGACCTTGGGGAGTCCAGTGATTCCGGTGATGAGGAGTTTGTCGACCTCCCGAGGGATGATTAGAGGCCTCCGCCTGCTTCACTACATTTTGGCATTTTGACTTTGTAGTTTGTACTTGTTTTGATATTCATATCATGCTACTCATTGTAATCATCTTTATGATATAATAGAAATCTTCAATTTGCTGATTCGACAATTGTTACATTGTAGTATTGAGTATTCTAATTTCAAATTTGAAAACTTCAAAACTTCAATGTTCAATGGTTCATTCACTAGTTCATTGTTAATGTTCAATGTTCAATGTTCAATGTTCAATGTTCAAGTATATTGTTATACATCTTTTCATAGCTACCATTTTAAGTACCATATGTATAGTATATAGTATATATAGCCCGCCCCCCCCCCGACCACCCGCCGCCGTCCCCAAATTGAGGCCCCTTTGTCCCCCCGTCCCGGAAACTTGTCCCCCCGTCCCCGACGCCAGTGTAACATAGGTTTTAGGTCAAAACAAACATGAAGACTTTGTGGGTTTCTGTCAAGGAACCTATGGTTAAAATTTTGAAAATCTGAAAATTAGAGTTTTATGCCCCTATTTTTAGGGAAACCCTTAAAAATAAGACCTTCCCGAAAATGATTGAAAATAATTATGATAGGGTTAATTGACTTCAAGATCACACTGATCAAGTCAGAATCATCAAAAGATATGTTTTAATCTAGTGGGTCTATTCTCGTTTTTCAGGAACAAAGTTCGGAGCTCCGCAGCCATTAATGGCAGATTGGCCAGTACCAGGTGCTGAAGGCTAAGCTTCAAGAACTCCAACGAAGAAGCTATGGCGGAAAAGGATGAAAATGATGTCATTCAGCGAAGGAGATTCTCAAAACGGAAAAAGCCAAAATTTGGCTAACTTTGGAAGGTGCAGGTTTTGCTACCAAGGCAAAACACAGTCTACAATTGAAAAAGGCAACCCTCTTGAAGAAGGGTGCCCTTGAATATGACTACCCAAATGAATGAAGTTGCAGTTGAGGTCTTCCTAAGATCTTTTCTTGCTCGGTCCAACTTTGCAGCGCACTCGTTCGCGAGATGATCCGCCATTCTGAGTGACCGTGACAAAGGTTCCGCCGAGCACATAAAACAGAGGATAATGAAACATAGCTACACATAGTTGCATATCTGTAGGCTAGGAGCGCCTAGCCTTTAGGCCTGCCAGATGGGGTTATTTTCTTTTGCAGTCTTCATGCAATTTGTGTGCAATTACTCCAGCTATCCAACGAGTTCACCCGTCAGCCTTCAGAATTTGGCAAACGCTCGTACGTGCGAGGTCAATATGGTGATGCTGAAAAGTGAAAGTAACCGGAGACAACCAAAAAATGGCTAAGTATGGCGAGTACCAATCTCCTTGAAAAAGGCGCCCTTCTCTTTGAGGCTTTAGAAGCAGTTTTCTGGCTTCATCGTCTCCAGAGACATCTCTTGTAAGTCGACTCAACTGTGCAAAGAAACAGACGGCATGCAAATCAGAGCACTCCAACTCTCGGTGTCAGGGGTCCAAGAATAGTGTTCGGATGAAAGTCACACTTTTGTCAAAAAGGTATTTGTGCCTTCACAGGCCAAGGGCACCCATCTTTTTGGGGTTCCCGATACAGTTTTCAAATACCTTACATACAGTCATTGGATGCAGAGTAATTCCAGTCACGCAATGAATCTACTATTCTGTCAGCAGGGTTCATCATTCGCCATCAGAGGTAGTTTGAAGCATCAGAGGCAATACAGAGAAATGGCTAAGTCTGGAATCAGTGCATCAATACAATCAAAGGCGCCTAATTTTCCAAGGTGTCAAATGTTGATTTTAGCAGTTGTAGCTTCCAGCAGACATTTCATCCTTGTCATGCAAGCTTCGCAGTGGATATCTCAGATCAGTCGCAGGTTCATTCAGTCACCTGGAAATCAGAGCTGAACATGGCCAGATGTAACTTTGCAGTCAGCTATAAAGTAGGAGATACTCAAAAATCTCATAACTCTTGCAAATGGATGCCTAGAAGGTCAAATTTGGACTTTCTAGAATCAGTGAAGTTTGCCGAGCATATCGAGATGCTATTTTTGGCAAGATGATTAAAATAATATTTTTGCATGTAGAAGCATTAAAAAGGGCGATTTTCTTCAAAGACCTAAATATGGCGCCTCTTTTTAATTTGCATGTTTTAAATTAAATGTTATTTTTAGTCTGAGACTCAGAGTCAATGGCAATTCATCTGGTGAGAGGCCAATTGAATTCTTTCAGAATTAGGGTTTCAGCATGCATGCATGATGGTACGACTTTGTCTATTTAGCCAAGTATGGCACCATTTCTCATTCACACAGCTTATAGAATTCGAATTTCTTCAAGAGATTGGCGAATTTTCATCAGACAAACAAGTTCGAAGGCAATAGAAAAATTCTTTTGTAGGTACAGATTCAGATTCAGCATCAAATTCAAGGCAGAGTGGCAATTTTGAAAGAAGAAGACAAAAATAATTAAAAATAATAAAAAACGTTTTTTCTCTTCTAGATTTCTTCCATTTTCTCATCTAGATTCTCTCACATATTCAAAGAATAGGCAAATTTTGGCGAAACAGAATAGTTGGATTGATTCAGAACGATCTCCTTGGCAAAACCCATGTGCTAGAATTTTTAAAGAAAATTTGTTCCAAAACATCAATCCTCGAAGCTTTAATTTTCTCAACTGAAATTCCTTTGCATGGATGAGTAGAGGTCGAATTTTTACATTTTTGACATTCTGGGTGTTCTTAGAATCACTTTTTGGATAAAACCCATATCTCAAAATTTTCGGTAAAAATTTACTTCGGATGAGCTATTTTTAGCCTCAGCAGGCTATTTTTAGCCTTCCAGAAAAGTTGTCAGAATATAGCCGTGTTCACAGTCAACAGGCAAGTTTTTCAGAATGCAGTTCACATAGCTCGATTACAAGACCAAGTCAATTTTGACTCATGACTTCATTTGGAACAGTTGATTCGAATCTACATAAGGTGCTTCTAGAAGCAGTTTTGGATCCACTCAAGATCAAAGATTCAATAATCAAGAACATTCAACAATCCAGGTTACTTGAGGCCGCTTCCATACCTATCTCAGTTCATTGCGTAGAGTTTGTAATATCTTGCATTAAGCATTGCAACTCTGCTGCACGGGAGATACAGTCAGTAAATGGGCGTGTCATATGCAATCTCAAACCCCTCGACATCGAGCGAAGTCTGAGTATTCCTCAACATCCAGATGGGTTGGTCATTTCCATGAATCAGAGCGAGCAAGCATTCAATGCTGAATTGGATAAGTGTCAGAGTAAGATAACGGAGAGGTGGTTAAAACAGAAAAAGACCAAGTTGCCAAACAACGTAGGTCGTGAAGAGTTCAAGGATGAATATGGTATTCTGATTACATTGCTTAATCGTGTCTCAGGTCATGCAGATGCAAACAAATTTCACCCATGCTGCATAGACATGGGATTCTTCGCCAAAGCTTTAGTTCCCTAGAAGGTGATGCAGTCAATAACCTCGTGGATGGGTTGATTTCTCAAAATCAGGGCCAGTAAACTTCAGTTCAGGGCGTCCCACCTTTTCAGAGATAGACATTATACACAGGAGTTAAGCTCGATGCCTCTTTCCGAGTTAACTCGTTGTTACACATTGCATGCCATAACTTTCTTGGAATTATCTATGTTCACTTGCAGTTTCTTTTAGGTTTTTGCGTTAACTGATGATAGTATTCCAGTTAACTTGCTTTCAATAAGGACATGCATGTTTGCACATTGTACATTTAGATTAGATGTTTCAGTTAACTGATGGTAGTGTTGATGTGTGTTTTACGACAACGCTAGCACAGAATAAAATGTCCAACAGTCACTCTATTCTCTCTTGATCAAAGTATTCCGCATGCTAAGATTGCGTGAAAGTTCATGCATTCAACTCCAAGGTTCCTTTTATTGCGAATAGACTCAGTTGGTTGATGTGAATAAGCTGGGTATTCCAAGGGGACTTACGTAATTGTTCAATTTCTTTACTCAAGTAGATGAAAGGTTTTGGCTATGATGCTCTGGTATTTGAACGGACCGGGAAATACTGAATTTAAAGGAGATAGGGATAGGAATTCTACAATCTATCTCTAAGGGTGGAATGCAAGGACTAGCTTTAACAATCTTCAAACCAAACTTTGTTTCGTCTCCCCTTCGGACAACTCCAACAAAGCTGGTGCAATCTTCAAAGGATGGATAGGATGTTCAAATTGAGATTCAACATGCGGACCCCTTCACAACGAAGCAAGTGGGCACACAAATCACAACCGAAGTTAGGTGCTGAGATTCCAGTTGACCACGCAGGGGCAGACTTACCATCAACAAGCCCGCCAGTGGTATGGATATAGGAAGATATGCTCAAACCAACGTCACATTCCACAATTAACACTACTTGCATGAAAACAAAATCTACTTTACTCTACTCTATTTGAATTGGAAAGACGAAAAGATCTCGTCAACTGCCCACAATGCAAAATGAATTCACCAATCAATGAAGTCCTTATATTATGAGAGTCTTACACAACAATCTTTTACAAAAACTTTCAAAGGGAAAGTCTTTCTTTCCTTTCCAAACTAAGCTAACTCCTAGCTCTACTTTAACTTCTATCTAGCTCAACTCTATCTCTGATTTCTGTCTAACTCTGATCTATTCTGACTATTTTACAAATGAGGGGGGATACCCCTTTTATATCTAGCTCAGGCCAGTGGACGGCTTAGATTGAAATACAATGGAAGGCTCATATTGAGCCACCTAAGCCCTGATTAGGGTTTTAGCCCTAAAAACCGCCACTGAGAGGAGTGGGGCAATGAATGTGCCCTCCACTCCTCATCAATGAACCACTACCCACCATCAATGCACGTCATCTCCTTCCAGAAGGTCATCGTCCAGAAGGGCGTTTCCTTTCTCCTTCTCGCTGGTTGCAAATCTGATGAACCTGGATAACACTGCCTCAACTTCCTGATCCAAAATGGGAGGAATGTGATCCAACTGAAACTCTAAAACTGTAACTGCCTGCCCATGCCGGGCACAAGATTTCTTCCAGGCAACAAGGGCGTCCTGGGTGTTCTGTATGATACTGGAGAACGTAGCAGTGTTCTCAAAATCATCCTGTGAGAAGGTCTTCACCTCAAAAAAGAATGGCGTTAATCTATTCTTCAATCCATCTACAGTTACCTCTTCAGAAGTCAACCTCCTGGCAAAGATTGCCTCCAATGTATTGAGAATTCCATCCAAAATGTTCGTCATGGCCTTTCTGACCCTGACAGAATCTGTCTGTGATGCATCATAGAATCCCCGGCCTGTGACTACCGAAGAGTACCATCCGGCGAAGTCGTATCTATCCCCCTACTGAATTATACCTCCCTCAACCAAAACCTGTAGAGGTATGCTCATCAAAGCCCCTAAATGGAGAACAACTCTTGTCTGATAGATACACGCCTCACCCCAAGCATGGTTAACTGCATGCATCCTTGCCATAATATCGGAGGCTTGCCGATAGGCCTGTGCAAGGTCCTCCATAAACTTTCTTGTTTCGACACGGACGTTGGCAACCCATTTGTCTACCTGTTGTGGCATTCTCTTCAAATCTTCTAACCCTCTGATTGACTCCCTGGAAAATTCAGCTGGAAGCTCAATTGCCGGATTCTCTTGCCCACAAGGACGGGACAAGTGTTGCACATAGCCAATCAGTATCTTGTGCTCTACCTTCAATTTCTTGTACTTGCCCTCAACATAGGACAATCTATCCTTGAGTGCTCGATAGGAATTATCGCACTCCTCTACTACTTGTGCTCCAGTAGGGCGGCCAAGTTCCATAGTTGTCACAACATAATTTTCGGGAACGGCCTCATCTCAATCACACTCTACCCGAGGCACCGCCACATGTAAAGTTCGAGATCCATCCTCATCTGTGGATATTTTGGAGAACTTCCTAGCCTTCTTCTTTGTTGGAGGCGCATTGATCCTCTATAACAACTCCTCCATCTCAACTACGAGATCAGTCTCATCTACAGGATCACGCCTCATCCTATCCCTTAGCCATTCTGGCACCTCCTGCCGTGTGTCTGATATAATAAAGGGCTGCTCAACCTTGGCTTCTACCTCATGAACCTCATCTTTGCCATCGTTCCGACGAGGCTCATCATCATCAATAGGCTCAGTGTCTCCTGAACTCTGGGCATCCTGATCGGAAGTAGCATCATCCTCGAGAGCTGCCTCAATCTCTTGCTGAAACTGGGTATCAGTGGTCGTCCCCTCATCTGTCTCTTGCTGATTTTCTTGTTGATTATCCTCTCGGGGCATGTTTAATGCTCTGGCCCACCGATTCTCTATGAGGTGGCTGGCTTGCCACTTGCACTGTCTGCTCTACATCCAATCTCTCCCTCTGATCAACAAACAATGATAACTCCTGTGAGCTTGGAGAGTTTGCCCAAGATGGTGTATGCACGGATTTCTCAACTACCAAAGGCTCAAGCTGAACTGGCTCTTTTCCTCTTGGCTCTAGAGTTTGACCTACCGGCCTTCTCTGTCTAGCTGCTAGTGATCTATGATCTCCCATCAAATTATAGGTAAGGGGAATTGATCATCCCTTAAGTCGGCTGATGTGCCTCTCTACCCAACTCCGTGTGAAGGTTAAGACTGGATACAGAGTGTATCCAAGTCGGTGATCTCTTGCTCCGACCAATCTGGGAGTGGTAGAGGCATATCTCTCACTGTCTCGTAGTCAACCCGTACTGCTTCTTCAATCTGATCCGGTACTGGGAAAATCTCGCACTCTCTGATCATTACCAACGGTATCTGAGAGAACATTCTCTTCCTGATCTTGATCTCATCCACTGCACTGGCCCAAAAGTCTTCGATCTGTGCCTTGTGCCTGAACTCTTCTGACAATATCCATCTGATGTTCTTGTGGGGATCGTAGTGCTGCCTACTGGTATGGTAGGAAAGATGGAAGAATTGGAGCTCATTTTCTGCCTCCCTAGCTGCTTGCAGCGATGGGCAGATTTCATCTGAATTCCCCATGGTAATTGGGAATCCGAGTCCACCTTTCTTCTTCTTCTTTTGAATCTTATCATAGGCAATAAGTTGCCTAGATCCTTCCAGCATCACTATTCTGTTGGTGGGATACTGGGGCAATCTATAAGGATAAGAAGAGAATCCTTGCAGCCTTATGTACGTGAACTTTGGAAATTGCATAAACCAACATCCGAATTTCTCAATCATCTCTTGTGCTTCCCTGGATATTCTGTGGTGGGTTCTTTGCTGCAAGGTCCTCATAATATGCATAGTGAAGGTGTCATTGACCCTTTTGTAGTTAGTTGTGCTTGTCAAATGCAATTGTGGACAAGCCTCATGTATATTAAATTGATGGGAACCACACCCAATTGGTTACTTGTAAGAGATTCCCCTATACTTTGTCATGCGAGTCAACATATAGACAATATAAGAGCCCATGTAGAACGGTTTTGTTCTCCTCACACCACGAAGCCGCTCGTGAATGTCGTCACTGATCAACAGTGCCCAATCCATGTAGTCTTTGCCCTCTAGTACCAAGTTGACATAGTCGAACATCCAAGGTTCGAAGATGAACGCTTGGGGGCATCCTCCAACTTTGCTCAACATCATAATTAGGTCACCAAACTCCTGTCTCAAATCCTCCAAGATTATTTGTTTGGGTAGTTTTGTACGAGTTGGCTTGGGCTTGATCATCCACTTGGTGTTTATCAAATCAGCACATCGGTCCATTGTGGATGAATACATTCTTTCAGCCCTTTCTTTCGTTTTATAGATCATCTTCTCATGAACTGGAATCCCGAACGCTTCCCCGATTGCTCCAGGTGTCAGGTTGGCCAATATCTTGCCATCTGGCGAAGTGATCGTTCTCTGCTCTGTGTTGTAGTGGTGGGCGCATTCCATGATGAGTTCTGGACACTGGATAGCTGGAGGAAAACTGGCAGCTACATATAGTCCACTCCTAACAATATTGTGTGAGGTCACTGATGGGTGATGGCCTCCAGTCCCCATTATCCTTCTTCTAAATGCCTCCAGGTTGAACGAGCCTAAGCTTGTGTCAGCCAGCTTGCCCAACTTTGATGTAAACTTTGATTCCGGCAAGAAGGACTTGCTCAATTTTTTGATCACTGCTTGTCTGGATTCGGTGTGGTTGTTTCTGCCTACAGCTCTTCTGCTTGATTTAGCCATTCTGCAAAAAGGCAAGAGAGTTAGAGAAGAAAATTTTAAAATAATAAAATAATCACCGTTGAGGGTGTCAGCAGATTTTTAAATAAAAAGGCTGCAACACTTTTTCACTTTCAGCTGCAAACCTCAACACTCTTGCTCACTTCAGTATTTTTAGAAGTTTCTGTGAAATTTCTGTAGTTATGCAACTTCTCTTAAATTTGTACTTCTCCTCCAAAATGCACTTCACGTTCAACAACTTCAGCAATTTGACTTCAGCAACTTCAAGACTTCTCAACTTCAGATTTCTCAACAACTTGGGACCTCTCCTCACAAATTCGTACTTTTAGCAAATGCAGCCTCAGCAAGTCAAAATGTGTCTTTCACTTTCAGCCACTGGAAACTAAGAAGTTCGCACCTCTCAGCAATCAGCAATCTGAGACTTCTTCAAAAAGAAAATCGTGCTTCAGCAACTTCAGCAACCTTCTTAGCCACGTCTCAACAATTGGAGAATCTGCTTGCAAACTCGTACTTTCTCAGCAATCTCAAGCCTTCTCTTCACAAATTTGAACTCTTCCAGCAACTTGAGAATATTTTATTTCTCTCCAAACTCGTACTTCAACTTCAGAAAATGCTTTGCATTCAGCAACTTGTGAGGAGAATGAAGAGGACTCAGAATATTATAGCGAGGTCGAAATCCAGCAGAGGCTATACTTAGCACATTTTCGAATTCCACTTTCCCTCTCTTTTCCAGTCGTAACACTTGTCATTCGAAGCATCAGAATCTCAAGCTTCTAGAATTATGAATTTCATCATCTCTGCACAAGCCTACCTCATCATATTTGATCCTTTAAAATATTAAATCACTCACTTCCTTAAACAATTTCGAATTATCTGGCTAAGTCATTTTATCTCATCCTTGCCTTAGCAAAAATCATTCAGTTCAATCTTCTAGCGAAACATCTCATTCATTTTACTTGTTTGCCCTAGAAAAATTCTTCAAATTTGCCTTAGGAATTTTATCAAAATAGACACCGGGCAAAAATATCCACCGAAACGATGTGAGCAAGGCATGGAATAAGTTCAAACCATTTCGCAATCGAAAACGTTCAGTACTCAAAAGAAAATTCTTTTCAAAACTCCTCATTTTCATGTGTATCCGGATGAAGGGGTACTTTTAACTTTTTTTATTATTTAAAAATAATAAAATGGCTAAGGTTTATTTCTTTTCACTTCGGACGTCTTCCACACCTACAATCTCCAGTTTCTCTGCCTTGGCATTTTTCTTTGATTTCTTCCTGAAGAATTTTCCCCCTGAAGAATTTTCCCTCTGGAAATTTTAGCATCACCCATAGGCGTATTTTTCATTTTTCTCCTTAGAAAATGCCTTAGGAAATTATTTTAAATTTAAATTTTATCACCTTACCCTTGAAGGGCGCATTTGAACATGTGAGCTTCCATTTTATCCCTTAGGCAATTCCACGCCTAGACTCTCCTCATCACACTTAGCAATTTTCTTTTTTTTAAATCACGTCCCCCTTTGCCTTACCTTTACCCTTGGCGCATATAGCATGTCATGAGGGAAACTTGGAGCGCATTTCACCATGTGTGAGGCAATTTACTCAACCCTTTGAGCACATTTACCTTACTCTTCAACGTTTTCCCTTTTACCTTGCCACCTTGGTCGCATTTCACACATGACATTTCCACTCTAGGGCGCATTTGGCCTAGTCAACCTCCACCTTTGGGCGCATTTGAGGGTGTGGAGAGGAATTTCCCCAAGTCTAGCGCATTTCCTCAACATTTTTCACGTTTTACCCTTTACCTTGCCACCTTGGGCGCATTTCCTATGCGGGAGAGGAACTTGAGGGCGCATATGAGGGGTGGTGAAGGAATTCCCATGCCTATGGTGACTCTTCACCTTCCTTGAGCGCATTTCACATGGTGGGCTTCCATCCTTGAGCGCATTTTGCCTAGGCAAAGGAAAGCGCCATCATCCAGTGACCTTTCACCTCCCTTGGGCGCATTTAGCCTATGTTGCTTCCATGTTTGAGCGCATTTGAGGGGTCCTCAAGGAATTTCCATGCTTTAGTGAATTCCACCATGTCTTTGCCTCATGTGGGCGCATTTGACCCCTGCTCAAGGAAATCTTGGGCGCATTTGGCATGTGCCACTTCCATTTTATCTTTGAAGGCGCATTTTAGGGTGTGTGAAGGAAATTCCACACTTAGAACATTTTCTCCATACCTCAAGCGTATTTGATACATCTCCATGCCAGTTATCACTTATAAGTTTTCAACACCCTAGCCATGCCTTGGCTTTCTATTTTTAGCAAACTCGGAGCAATTAGGGTTTCCTTGCATTTCATCCCGTCCTGAGCTAGAGCTGGCATGGCTATGCCTTCACTGACTTTGCTACGTTGTTTATATCCTCATCTGGCACAGTACATACTATTTTTAGCCGTTTGCTATTTTTAGCAAACCCTAAAATTGATCAATTTATGTATCTCCGTTTGCTCTGAAATTCGTCCCACTTGTTCTTGATGTTGTAAGTGACCTGTTCACACTTGCCTTGGGTACAGACCTGCTATTTATAGCCATGAGATGACTTACTAAAAATAGTAAGTATTCAGATCATACTCAAATTTTGCCAGTAGATAGCCTGAAAGATGTTGATCCCGGTGTCGTGCTTGGTTTTGACATCTCTGTATTTTGTTCCATCTATTTTTAGACACAGCAGGGGGAACCCTAATCTGACTTGCATGCGCTCCGGACTGCTCCTAATCTTCTTGATTTCTACTGTTTGTCACTCTGCTTGCTGGACTGAACTGTTGGGTAACCGCTGAGCTGAAGTTGCTATTTATAGTAAGTGTCCGGAAAGTGGTCCATGGGATGTTGGATGAGTTTGCATGTCATAGTGCCCGTGGGATCTCAAAAAACCCAGAAAACTAGTCAACGTGCTGGCACTGGCTAAAAATAGTATGTCCCTTGAAACTGACTCATTCCGTTTGCATGTCATACCACTACGAAGCTCTCGCAAAACCCACATAGAATATTCGGACATGCACTGAAAAATACTACATGCAAACCCTAAAAATAGCCTCTGAAGGCTGTATCGTTGAAAGTCACCATCTCGGTTTGCATGTCATAGCACTACGAAGGTCTTGAAAAACCCAGATCCATTCTCTAGTCATGCATTGGAGAATTGTACGTTTAAATCCTGAAAATGGCCTCCAAAGGCTGAACTGCTAAAAATAGCCAGTTGTCTGAATCTTTTCAATTTTCATGTGTAGGCACTCCGAAGCTGCCTGAATGTGCTGAAGTAGTCAGAATCCCGAAATCTTGAGGGAAAGACTTGAAATTAGGTACTTACTAAAAATAGTAAGTTGTCAGATTTCAGTAAGATTTCAATGGGATCCTGCCTTGAGCTTTCCGACTGTACTGTTGCACTTAGATTCTACCTTGATAACTCAATTTGACCTCAAACAAGCCTGAAGGATAGGAACTCTAATTTCGTAGACTTGGCAATCATTTCAATCTAGGTCAAATGATGGGACATCCCCGGAAGGACAAAAGATCAGAGACAGAGAGAACCAACGCCAAAAGACCAGAATGGAGCAAAAATTAGAGGGTCCCCATCTTGGATGGGGTGATGTGTGAAAAGGTCACAACAGGTAGCTTGCCAGTTAACTATATAGTTTCCTTTATTAGGGTTTAGCAATAAGATCTTGCATGCACTGCAGGACTATAATTGACTCAAGGTGATTTTAGGGTTGCCTACACCTTGATATCTATAAATAAGAGCGTTAAGCTCATTTGTAATTAACTTTTGCACGCGATAGCAATATATGCTGAGCCTATCTTGCCTATAATATTGTTGTTCTGTATCTGTTCATGAGTGATTGTTGTTATAATAAATAGATGAGCCTACCTTGCCTTCATGTTATTATCATGGTGTTTATCCAATCTTAGTTAAATGGGGTTGTTGGTTTGATCATTATTGCATGCGTGTTTCGTCTATACAATACACTGTCCCAATTCCTTACCTTATGTTTTGTTTATAAATAAGCCTATTCAGAAGAGCAGATAGTTGATCCCACCTTGCCTTCATGCTTTGAATCTGTACTCAAAGCTTATCGTTTGATGTGTGTGATAGTAAACTCATTCAGCCAAGCAGATAGTTGAGCCTACCTTTCCTTCATGTTGTGAAGGTGTACCCGGTTTACCGTATATTCGTTTGTTTCAATAAGCTTCTCCCCGGATAAGCAAATAGTTGAGCCCACCTTGCCTTCATGTTGTGAACCCGCACCTGAGGTTTACACATTCCTGCTCCATTTCCTCAGAAAAGAAAGGGTTCCCTTCAGTTGGTTTATGGTTTCACTAACGTTAACGGGTGAATTTAATGTGAGAAAACTTGAAAGAAAATGGCTAGCACATTTCACATAGCATAGTTGAAAAACTCGGACTCGACAATAGCTCGGCAAGCCCAAAAATTTTGAAAACTCGGGACTCGGCAAAAACTCGGGGAAAAACTTGGCAAATTTATCGAACATTTGAAAATACACAACTTTTAAAAATATTCTTCAAAAACACACATATAAACTGAATTTGTAGAACATATTACTAATTTCATTATGTATAAATCGAAATTAGAGTTTAATACATGTCAATCATCAATGTATCAATTGATTTCATCATTTATCAACCAAAATTAGAGTTTAATAAATATCAATCATCAATGTATCATAGACCAAAAAACAAGTTATCAATTCATTATTATCAATTTATCATAATATAAATTAATATATTTCAATTTTCAATCATTTTTAATTTAAGTTTTAAAAATAAATTAAATTAAATTAAAAGTTTTCAATTTTATTTTACAAATTAATTATAAGTTAATATATTAAATTATAAGTTTTAAAATAAATTAAATTAAAAAAATTCAATTTTTCAAATAGTTATAGTCTTATATAATATATTAATTATTTTTTGTAATTAAATTAATATATTTCAATTTTCAATCATTTTTAATTTAAGTTTTAAAAATAAATTAAATTAAATTAAAAGTTTTCAATTTTATTTTGCAAATTAATTATAAGCTAATATATTAAATTATAAGTTTTAAAATAAAATAAATTAAAAAAATTCAATTTTTCAAATAGTTAGTCTTATATAATATATTAATTATTTTTTATAATTATTTTTTTACAAATCAATAAATAAAAAATAATTGATTAAAAAACTTAGAAAATATATTAATTATTTTTTATTTTTACAAATCGATAAATAAAAAAAAATATTAGTTAAGAAACTTAGCAAATATATTAATATTTTTTTATTTTGTACAAATGGATAAATAAAAAAATAATTAATTAAAAAACTTAGCAAATATTTTAATAATTATTATTTTTTATAGATATATGATATATCTATCTAAATTGATCAATCCGATCTTGGGCAGAAATATAAAATATAAAATATAAAAAATTTAATAAAATTTAAAACTTGAATTATTCTTCTTGGACGTTTTTTTCATTTTTGTTTGTTAAAACTTAAAATATTTTTTTTTTAATAAAATCATCCCTCCCTCGTGAATGCAAAAGACTCGGGCAGGAATAGATCTTGGACGTTTTTTTGTTAAAATCATGCCTCGTGAACTTCAAAAACGTGAATTCGCAGAGAAAAAAATTTGAAAATTACTTGTAATCAAAAGAAATTGTGCCCTTGCCCATTTTCTTCTGTCCTATTTTTCTCTTGCAATTGTCATTTTTTTCCTTGTGGGCATCGTCGTGAATAGAATGAAAGAAACGCTTTGTTGGAGTATGTATCCCCAAAAAATTAGGGCAAACAATATTAAAAACGTGTACTTTTAATTTTCGCCACATTTTCCTTACTACACTCACGTTTTTTCGCGATTTTTTACTGGTTAATCATTGCGCGTTTTTAGGGTTACTCGACTGCAAGTAATCATGCGATTAACTCGCCTGTGTGTTTGCAACGCAATTACTCACGAGTTCTGCGGGTTTTGAGCAAGTTTTTCAACTGTCACATAGTGTATGTGATAGATGACCGTCAATTGAAATACTGTTTGAACACTTTGGCCAAAGTAGTGTGGTACACCTACATCCACTTAGACTGTGAGATGATTACACTATCACTTCACTGTTGTTCAGATTTGCATACTAGATTGAGATTGTGGGATTCCAAGGATTTAGATATGTAGGACACAGCATTATGCTCAGTTGGTTAAAATAGAACCGGTTACCCAACCAATCTCTTCGTAGAAGGGAGGGTCGTTTATTTAACAAGAGAAGTGTGGGGGACCGCATTATAAGTCTGTCATTGGCAGAAAAGCACCTGAGTGATGTTTCTCCTCCACAACAGACTTTTGAAGCACCAAAGTTTGAAAGGGAAGATCCTAGACCGTCTTATTCCGATTTGCACAAAGCTCTCTGAGCTATGTTTATTCTTGTATGTATTCTTACTTTGTTGTTTACTTGAAAAGGAAAAGTAATGATGTGTTGTATCAATTGGTTCTTTAAATGAAATATTGCAATGAAAAGAAAAGAAAAGTTTTGTTACTTTATCTTTATGTATGTTTCCTTGTTATTTATACGAAAAGTTGAAAAAAATTTAATTACCCAAGGATGGGGTCTTACATGTGGTGTCAGAGCTACCAGGTTTAGCTCTGGAACCTATGAGCTCACCAAGGTTTTCCTTTCCAACATTATCTAATGTTGTGAAAATTCTTGTGTCAGGATGGTACGTGTCAGATTAACGGCCAGAAAGTCCGTAATCGGGAACGAACGTTACCTGAAGGCCAAGAAGGAAAAGGAGGCAATTGTCAATACAATTGAAGGAACCAATTACGACAATGCCATTTGGTTAAGTGATACAGAAACCTTCAGCCATGCACTTTCTCGAATCAAGGATGAGAAGAGAAAGATGAAGTTGAAGGCTATGTATAACTACCTTCCCTTCGTTTCACCTGAGAAGTCTGAACCTTTTTCTCTATCCAAAGACATGCCGTCTGAAGAAAGTATCAGTCCAGCATTCATATTTAGGGATCCTAGAGTCCTACCAATGTCGGAAGTTATCACAATTTCTTCTAGCAATGAGTTTGAGGAATACACACCAAGGACCCCGCCAGTAGAGAAATGGTCTCATGAACAAATGTCTGCGAAAGGCATAGACCATATTGTTGATAAACACCTTATGGACACTACTTTCGGAAATTATGTATCGGACAATAAATCCGAAGGTTACTACCCGTTTTGGGATAGAAATGATCAAATAAGAGATGAACAAAATGAAAGAGAACTACAATTCTCTCAATCTGTAGGGTATACACCCCTTAGTTATGTATCCGAAAGTGAATCGGAAGGGTATTCACCCCTTGACTACTTGAATAGTCATTCGATGTAATTTAGTGGATTCTTTTGAAATCCCCTTATCTATAAATAAAATGAAGTATTTTCTATCAGTCAAAAAATCAAATTTTGTGTGAAAACAATTGTTTGTGTGAATGATTCTTTTATGTTATCATAATTAATAAAGTATAAAATATTCTAACTTGAAATTAAAAATTCAGGTTATAACTACATAAAAACCATGGTGCGAACTTACGAAAAAACTCAAACCAACCCCAGAGCAAGTCAAGAAGGAGGACCATCATCAACTGGAATGGAAGCCAAATTAGATCAAATTATGGCCAGATTAACCAATCTCGAGCAGGAAAAAGCTAAAGATAGGGTTGAAAAGGAGACAACCATAGATGATCAAGAGGAAAGTTCTTCGCATCATGATGAAAGGGAGAAATTACCCACCAATTCCATGGAAAGAAATAAGAAAACGATATCCCGTGAACTGACTAGGGATATGAAAAAGATATACCCACCCAAGTTCGGTGGAACTGCTGGAGGTGACAAAGCCGAAGCATGGCTTGTCCAAATGGAGAAATATTTTGAAATACGAGATTATAACGAAGTCACTAAGGCTGCCTGGGGAGCCTACTAATTAGCTGGAGAAGCCTCTAATTGGTGGATGAACAAGAAGCTAGAACTTGACATAAGTTCATGGAAGCTGACTTCGAAGGAGTTTGTGGAAATTTTTCGCTACCGATGGCTACCCTAATTATACTATGATCAAAAGTTGTCTGACTTTCAAGAACTGAAACAAGGAACCATGTCGGTTCATGAGTATTGGGAAAAGTTCACTCGTCTTCTCTGTTATGTCCCAATCTATCATAAGGATGAACGATTCCGCATACGGAAGTTCATATTAGGATTGAACCATCGGATTGGAAGAGAAGTTGACATGCATGGTCCAACCACTATGGACTTCGTGTATGAGAAAGCCATCAGGCAGGAACAAAAACTTAAGGCAGATTCCTATCACCAGGACAGGAAAGAGCAGAAGAAGGACAACGAAGTGTTCAGCAAGACAACTTGAAGAACTTGCTTTTGTTTCAAGGAAACAGAAAGGGAAACGATCTCGGTTCAGTAGAAAAGACTATAAAGGAGATCGCAAGAGAAGTGACAACACTAGCAAGGTTGGTGATAGCACAGGCAAGTCAGGAGGAACCACAGAAAAGAAAGGGCCAAGGGCCGGATGTTTTATTTGCAAAGGGGATCACTATGCAAGTGAATGCCCTGATAGAACTTCTAGTTCGCAGTCACATGGAAATTCTCTACCCTCGCAATAGACAATGTTCCAGCAATGGATACATGTTGCGGTAGACGATCGACAAGCGGACTACCAACTTACACCAACCGAAGTACCAGGTAACCTCTTTGGCTTAACTATTTCTATTTTGATCGACACAGGTGCAACTGAAAGTTTCATTTCACCTAAGATAACTAAGTAATTGTCTAGAAAAGCAGGACACATGGCAAAGGCATGGAATGTAGAATATGCAAACCAAACAAGAGCAAGGGTTGACCAATTTTTTTTTGAGGCTAGGTTAGAATTACCCAACCTTACCACTAAGGTTAACCTTTATGTCACGCCACTAGGGTCTTACGATGTAATCCTAGGAATGAACTGGCTATGGAGGCATAGTGTTGTTGTAGATTGTCAGGCTAAGACTGTAAGATGCCTAGATCATCTAGGAAATTGGGTAGAAATCCAAGGAATACTAGGGAAGTGACAATACGGAAAATCACAGCAATGCAGCTTGTGAAAGCCAAGAAGAAAGGTTGCCAACTTTTTGCTGTGAAAATTGAAGAACTAGGGCAGGATGATGGAAATTCTATGTACCAAAGTCCCCAAGAATTGGAAGACAGAGAAATGGAAGAAACAGGGAGATTGGATATGGAGAAATACCCTATCCTAAGAGATTTTGCTGATGTTTTTCCTGAGGAACTACTAGGTCTTCCACCCAAGAGAGTGTTCGATTTTTCAATCGACATTGTTCTCGGATCTGAACCGGTATCTAAGGTACCGTATAGGATGACTGCTACTGAGCTTATGGAATTGAAGACACAATTGGATGAGTTGTTGTCCAAAGGATTGATAAGGCCAAGCGTATCACCATGGGGAGCACTAGTGATATTCGTCAAGAAGAAGGATGGTACATTACAGTTATGCATCAATTATCGTATGCTTAACAAAGCAATGGTTAAGAACAAATATCGGTTGCCACGTATTGATGACCTCTTTGATCAAATGAAAGGAGCGGCAGTATTCTCAAAAATTGATCTAAGATTTGGATATCACCAGCTAAGGATGAAAGATGAAGATATCTTCAAAACGGCATTTCGAACTCGTTATGGGCATTATGAGTTCACAGTTCTACCTTTTGGTTTCACTATTGCACCTGCAGCATTCATGAATCTCACGAATAGTGTATTCAGAGATTATCTAGACAAATTTGTGTTGGTATTTCTTGACGACATACTAATCTATTCCAAAAATGAAAGAGAGCATTGTCAACATCTTGTGATGGTTTTACAAAGGTTAAGGGAACACAAATTATACGGAAAATTATCCAAGTGTACTTTCTTTCAAGAAAGAGTGCACTACTTGGGCCATGTTATTTCAGTAGAAGGAAGTGCAATGGATCTGGCAAAGATCCAAGCAGTTATTCAATGGCCTGTACCCAAGAACGTATCTAAAGTAAGAAGTTTTATGGGTCTAACTGGGTATTATAGGAAGTTTGTGGCAAATTTCTCAAAAATTGCCTTCTCCATAACATCCTTGCAGAAGAAAGGAAAAAGATTTGTTTGGAATGAGAAGTGTCAAGAGGCTTTTGACCACCTCAAAGAGAAGATAACCCACCACACCAATTTTGAAGGTGCCAAATCCTAAAGGAAGTTTCACAATCATTACTGATGCATGTGGAGAGGGATTGGGAGGTGTGTTGATCCAGGAAGGACAAGTAATTGCTTACGAGTCCAGGAAGCTTAAACCATATGAGATGAATTATGCTTCGCATGATTTAGAATTGGCAGCAGTAGTTCATGCTTTACAAATGTGGAGACACTACTTGCTTGGAAAACCATTTGAGTTGAAAACAGATCACAATGGTTTAAGATATCTCCTTACTCAACCAAATCTAAATGCTAGACAAAGGAGATGGTTGGAGTTAATAGCTGACTATGACTTTAATATCAACTATATTAAAGGGAAAGAGAATAGAGTTGTCGACGCTTTAAGTCGAAGGCGCCACATTGCATCAATAGTAGCAATTCGGAGCGACTTCAAGGAACAAGTACTTCAGAAATGTAAAGAGGATGAATATTACTTGCAGGTAAAGCAAGCACTTATTGAGAATCCTCAAGACTCTAGGTATGAAGGATATCAATTTGAACCTAGTGGGATACTTAGGTACAAAGATAGGATGTATGTATCGGATGTCAAGGAACTGAGAAATCTTGTATGTAAAGAAACTCATAAGGCACCATACTCTGGACACCCAGGAGTGACTAAGATGATGGCAGATTTGAAACCATTATACTTTTAGAAGGGAATGAAAGGGGATGCTATAAACTATGTAGCTCAGTGCCTTGAGTGTCAAAGGGTGAAAGCAGAACATCACCACCTAGCTGGATTGTTGTATCCACATGACATACCTGAAAGAAAATGGCAAGTTATAAGTATGGACTTTGAGCAAGGATTGGCAATATCTAGGAACAAGCATAACGCCATTCTGGTAGTAGTGGATAGGCTGACGAAAGTGGCACATTTTATACCAAGAAACCTAACTGATGGAGCACCGGTCATAGCAAGGAAGTTCGTACAGGAAGTATTTAGACTGCATGGTATTCCTGAAAAGATCATATCTGATAGGGATGCATGCATCACTTCTAGGTTTTGGCAAACCTTGTTTTCTGCACTGGAAACGCAATTAAACATTAGTTCAGCATATCATATGAAAACGGATGGGAAAACTGAGAGCGTAAATCAAGTTATGGAGGACCTACTTAGGGTATATTGCATGGATCAGCAATATAAGCGGGAGGACTATTTAATCTTAGTCAAATTTGCATATAACAACTCGTATCATTCTGCGATTAAGATGGCTCCTTTTGAAGCCTTGTACAGTCGAAAGTGTCCAACTCCTATAAGTTGGGATAAACTTGAGAATCGAGTAAGTCTTGGGCCTGAAATGTTAGCAAAAATGGAAGAAAAAGTTAAGGTTATTAGACAAAGGTTAGCAGAGGCTAATAGTCGACAGAAAAGTTATGCAGATGCTAAGAGAGTGCCTGGGAGTTTGGTCATTGGTGAAGAGGTACTTTTGAGACTGAAACCTCACAAAAGTTCTATTAACTTTGGAAAAACTTCTAAATTGGCCCCACGTTATGTTGGACCCTTTGAAGTTTTAGAGGAAGTGAACCTTGTAGCGTACCGAATCGCTTTGCCACCCGCTCTTGCCAAAATGCATAATGTCTTCCATGTGTCTTACCTTAAAAAGTATATACCAGGAGATAATCATTTTATTGATTGGACTGCTTTACAGGTAAGGGACCCCGGGGTAGTAACTCTCAAGCCTGTCAAGGTGCTAGAAATACGTAAGCTACACTTACGTAACAGAGAAGTCTCACAATGCAAAGTTCAGTGGGACCAATATGCGGAGGACTCAGCAACTTGCAAGGACTATGCGGAAATTCGAAGGAGATTTCCTGACATTCTTGAAGCCTTTGAGAATTAAGAACAATAAATGTTTTGTTTTGTTTTGTTTATGCTTTAAATAATACCTTTGGTCATCGAGGACAATGAATCATAAGGGGGGGAGTATGTTACACCCCGAAATTGTATAGCTACTATTCTAGCAATGCTTAGAGCATTCTGTTTGTAAGGACGAATAAAGATGAATAAAATGTGTTGAACCTTGTTATCAATTTAAGAATCTTTTACATTTTATGATTGACTCATTCTATGTTTCTCTGATTGATGTTATTCTTGGGTAGAACAATGCATGAAGGAGGATAATTAGTCTTGCTATTTGAATTGAAATATTGATTTATATGCTCTAAATTATTATAAGCAAGTAACTACTGTGGTTTTGTGTCAATGGATGCAGGAACGAGAACCATTCCTCCAGGCGGACGGAAAACATCACTCGAGAGAGGGGCTTGGTCGGATAATCGGTAAAGTAAATCAATTGAGCATACACACACTTCACTAAAGGTTTAGAGGAACTAAGTCAAATAGGATGGAAAGGATATTCAAACTGTGACACGACATGCACATGCCATCACAACGATGCATATGGACATACGAGTCACAATCAAAGTTAAGTGCAAAATAATCCAGTTGACCACACAGGGCGAACCCACCGTCAACGAACCCGCTAGTGGTATGGATGAATGAAACTTGCTCAAACTAAACAACGCATTCCACAGCTAATAGCTACTTGCATGAAATAAAATCTACTTTACTCTAATCTACTTGAATTGGAAAGACGAAAAAGCCTTGCTAGCTACTCACAATAAAAGATAGAACCACCAAGCAATGATAAACCTTTGTATTATGAGAGTTTTCCACAACAACTTCTTACAAAACTTTCAAAGGGAAAGCTTTCTTTCCTTTTCAAACTAAGCTAACTTCTAAGCTAATCACTATATGCCTTCTCTACTCTCTAGCTCAACTATATCTCTGATACAATGTCTAACTATATTACAAATGAGGGGGGATGCCCCTTTTATAGCAAGCCCATTTCAGTGGACGGCTTAGATTTGATTACAATGAAGGGCTCAGATTGAGCCACATATGCCCTAATTAGGGTTTTTGCCCTAAAAACCACCATAGAGAGGGTAATAAATGAACAGAAGATTCTCCACTCCTCTGTAGAAACCACCATGAGCAATTAATGCCCACTATCCTCCAGAAGATTCTCGTTCGGAAACGTGTTCCCACTGTTTTTCCTACCAATTTTGTTGCGCTAGGAGGAGGGTAAAAGAGTCTCTAAGAACGTCTCCACAGATAATAAAAATTGATAGGATCCGGAGTTTGACTACTCAGTTGTTCGCGTTCAACCTTCCTGTCGTCTTAATTCCTGGACGCATTTCTTCCTTGTAACTTTCATATTTCTCCAGCCCACTGCCTTGGGCGCATTTAGCCTCTTTTGCATCATGTTCTTAATGCCTTAGCCTCGGCGTTCATCCTGCAAAACAAAAAGAAGAGCATCAAAACACTTATAACATAACTTCACTTCACTTACCCAATTTCCATGTTCTGATTTCCAAGGTCTGCTTGACCTCTAGATCTAATAAAATTCATCACTTTTCTAGCAAACTTTCATCATGGGCGCATGGTGTTCATTTCATGAGGTCTTCTTCAAGGGCGCATCCACCACCTTGTGCCTGGAGTTTGTGCCTTAGAAAATATTTTACTTTGAGGACGCATTTGAATGCTTGATGTTTGAGCTTCATTTCATCTTCAAATTCTTCATACCTTAGACAAATTTCACCTCTTCCTTGTGAGTGTATTTGACCCCTTGTTGTTTTCTTTTCCCTTTCCTTATTCAATTTTATCTGCTTTATAAATTTCATCCACTGTAATCTAGGCACTCATTTTGACATGACCAGCCGAGGCATTTTTTTGTAAAAGCATTTATTTTATTTGCCTTAGAAAATTTATTTTCACCTAGGAAATTCGTCAACAAACGCCAGGCTAAAATCTCTGCCAAAAAATCTTGAGCGAGGTGTGGAAAATTTTAAAATCATCTCCTAGTGGGAAATGTCCAATACCCAGAAGAAATTTCCCCTCGGAAATCATCATTTTCATGTGTATCCAGACAAAGGGGTAAGTTTAATTTTTATTATTTTTGAAAAATAATAAAAATTGCTAAGGTCTATTCCATTTTAATTCTAGGTGCACTTCACACTTGTAGCCTTTACTTTTCATGCCTGGGCGTTTTTCTTGTTTTCGTGAAGAAATTCTCTTCCTGCTTATGGGCGCACATCACCTTGCACTTGGAAATTTTGTATTACCTCCTCCTTAGGCGTATTTCTCATCTTCACCTTAGGAAATGCCTTAGAAAATTTTAAAACTTTGTTAACTCACCTTGGGCGCATTTCCTAAGACATGCTTCCACCCTCATCTTCCAAGCATTTCCACGACTTAGCAACCTTTACCTTACACTTAGCAACTTTTCTCAAGTCCCAACTTCCTTGGAGCGCATTTCCGATATCATGCTTTCATTTTAACTCCCTAGGCACTCCCACGCCATCATTCCTTGCTTGGGCGCAAATGAGGTAAGGAGGAGGAATTCTCATTGCCTTAGAATTTTTTAACAACCTTGCTCACACCTTGGGCGCATATCTCATAGGGAGGAGGAACTTGCATTCTTGAGGGCGCATTCTAGAGGGTGAGCTCCCATTTCTCTTCACTTAGAATTATTTCCAATATCTCTATCTCTCTTGAGGGCGCATTTGAAGGGGGCTGCTTTTGTTTTTGCCTTAGAAACTTTTGATGCCACCCTTATCTCCCTTGGGCGCATTTGAGGTGAGTTACTTCCATTTTCTATCACTTAGAATTTTCTCACGCCATGTATCTCCTTGGGCGCATTTAACATGTGTTACTTCCATCTAAGGGCGCAAATGAGAGGGTGAGCTTTTGTTTAATGCCTTAGCATATTTTTCACCAACAACATCCTCCCTTGGGCGCATTTTAGCTAGCCTACATCAATTTGAGGGTGCCTTTTGATGTGCAAGCTTTCATTTCTCTTGAGGACGGATTCTTCATAGGCCACTCCCATTTTCCATGCCTTAACATATTTTTGAAGTGACTTTATGCAAGGTGGGCGCATTCAGGGGTATGAGGAGGAAATCTCCCATACTTAGAATTTTTAAAGCCTTCACATGCTTGCTTGGGCGTATTTGAGAGGGTCAACTTCCAGTTTTCAATGCCTTAGAATTTTTATCATCATCACTTCAAGACAAGGCACATTTAGGGGGCTCTCAAGGAATTCGCCATGCCTTAGACAAATTTACCATGCCAGCCTCAACTCTTATAGACTTGGAAATTTTCAACACCTCAACTACTCTATTTTTAGTAAATTTCGGAGAAGTATGACTGCTCATGGCTTTCCACCCGTTCTGACTCTGGATCTAGCCTGATATGCCTCCTGTGGCCTTGCTACCCTGTTTATACCTGTTGCCCAAGCTCATCTGCTATATTTAGCCTTCCTGCTATTTTTAGCAAACCCTAAAATTGCCTAACTTTTGCAGCTCTGTTTGATCTGAAACTTGCTCCACATGGTCCCGATGACTTAAGTGTTTCGTTCACACCTACCTCTAGCACAGACTTGCTATTTTTAGCCATGAAAAGACTTACTAAAAATAGTAAGTACTCGGATTGCGCTCAAATTTTGCCAGTAAGCTACCTAAAAGATGTTGATCATGATGGGGTACTTTATTGACTTTTGTATTTCACACCCTATTTCTAGGCATAAAAGTGGAAACCCTAATTTGACTTGCATGTGCCTAAAACGACCTTAGTTTGACTTGATTACTGCTGCATGTTGTTCTGCCTGTGATACTGAAGTGTCGGGTGGCTGCCGAAGTGTGCCTGTTAAAAGATAGTAAATGCTCGAAAAGTGACTAATTAGCTGCCAGATGAGTTTCCATGTTAGAATGCCTGAGGGATCTCAAAAAATCCCAGAAAAACCCAGAAAACTAGTCCACATGCGTGCACTGGCTAAAAAAAGTAAGTTCTTCAAAAATGACCAATTTTGCTTGCATGTTACATCACTACGAAGCTCTCAAAAAACCCATGAGGAATATCCTGACATACACTGAAAAACTTTGCATGCAAACCCTAAAAATAGCCTTTGAAGCTTGAATTGTTGAAAGTCCTCATCTTGGCTTGCATGTTATATCACCGTGAAGGTCTTGAAAACCCAGAAAGATTCTCGAGACATGCATTGAAAAAGCCCACATGCATACCCTGGAAGTGGCTTTTGAAGCCTAAATTGCTAAAAATAGCATGTTATCCAAATCTGCTCAAATTTTGCGTGTGAGTTCCTTGAAGTATCCTGGACGTGGTGGAGCAGTCAGAATTCCAAATTCCAGGGAAAAGACCCCAGATTGAATACTTACTAAAAATAGTAAGTTGTCAGATTTCAATGAAAATTCAGTGGGATTTTCCCTGAAGCATTGCGATCGTAGTACCCAGCTCAGATTTCAATTTCACAACTCAATTTGACCTTCAATAATCCTAAAGCATGAAAACCCTAATTTCACAGACTTGGCCAGAATTTCAACTAGGTCAAAAGACGAGACATCCCTGAAAAGACAAGAAGATCAGAGAGAGAGAGAGAAACGCAAAACAACCCAAAACCAAAGCCAAAAGACCAAAATGGAGCAAAATTTAGGGGGTCCCCATTGTGAATGGGGTGATGTGTGAAAAGCTCACAACACTTAGGTCTTGGAAATCCGCCATGTTGC
>CM021109.1:371798121-371921918 GCA_007115665.2 Sequoiadendron giganteum | reverse complement strand
ATTGGGATTTTGGTGAACATTCTTGATGTAGGGTTACTTTCCTCGGCTGGATTTGGTTTTGCTAATGCTAACGGGTGAAGTGTTGTAGCTAAAATTGAAAAAATTGTAAGGGGGATATTTCACCCCCCCACCAAGCCCAAATTAAGACCTCCAAAACCATACAATCCTTCATGGCGTACATTTTGCATTCACAATAAGTAAAAAATAATATAAGATTTAACTTTAGATTTTATGCTTTTTTTGCACTTTGCAAACCTGCCTACATGAGTCTACCTAACGGGACTCGCCCGGACTCGGCAAGCCTCACCAAGAATCGCTCGGACTCAGCCGAGTCTGAGTCCAAACCCCCCAGACTCAACTGGGGTGACTCGACTGATGGATGTATGAAAATGCTCACAGACCTCAGGTTTAGACAAAAATTCTTGAACATGAGAATAAATTAGTTGTTTGCTGGTATATCAAAGTTAGATGGCCTTCACTTCAATTCTTAGAATTATTACATTACTACCGCCATCACCTTCTTGGTTGTAAAGACATTTTTCTTTGTAATTCTCCTGAATACATGATAATAATTAATAACCATAGAATCTAGTTTCATTTATGTCTTCACAAAATGGATAGCAAATAATCAATCTCGATCATGTGGTAACCATACAAAAAAATATCACATTCTGATTTGATATAAGTAAGCATTAACTCTTATAAAACGGACTCACCAGTTCATGGATGTAGACAAGCTCATTTGTAATAGATATAAATGCCTACAAGCAAATCAAACAAAATATGTTTATATATGTTGTTATATAATGCAATAACAAACAATATACAGATATACTTATTCTTGCTTTAGTAATTGGAAAAAATCTTAATTCGCACATGGATAACAATATCATGCAAACCATGTTAAAATTAGGCCCTTTCTACAAGTATAAATACCTTTTTCACAATATTTAAATTCAATATCCCTGCCTGCTCATGTTGTCGTTCTGAGATTCCAACTTCAAAAATCTTCCTCACATGTAAAATTGAACTTATGCTCTGCAAATTAAAAATTTGCATGAGTCACAAATTTTAATTCATTTATAACAATTTAAAAATGAAGATCTAATTTTAACCTTAAAAATATCTATCTACATTTGAGCAATAGCAAATTACAATGCTTGATCATAAATCTCCTACAAAGATTGGCTGGAAACTTTTGTGAAGAATTACTGCAATGTTGCTCATGTGACTTAAGACTATCAATGCAATAGGGAAAATTGATGTATGTTGTGACAAATAGTAGTTTTTTTTTGGGACATTTATATTATTACATACATTAAAATGGCATCTAGACTATACAATGTTCCAATAAAGTAGGATTCCACTCATAGAAGCAGATATTGCCAAAATATAGCAAGAAATCACAACATTTATTTATCACAATATTTTGGCCATATTTTCTCCTTTTTCTCTATATATTCCTCTGCTCTGCAATTTTTTCCTTGTTCTCCTTGTTTTTCCCTAGAAGTTTTCTGTCCAATTTTTTTGGCTTTTTGGGCTTGCTTTTTGTACAGTTCCCCTCACCCAAGAAGAGAAAACTTTAAATTACAAACCTGCATGAAACCACTTGCAGCATTGTAACAGAAACTAACCATCTCTTTCACAAAAAAAGGTATTTGGTTCTGGCCATTTTCCCCAAACCTATATATGCCTGAGCAAAATTATTGTTTTCCAACATATTCATAAGTAAACGAGCCCTACCTGATCAAACTGAAAACAGTCTTTTTAAATTATCAGTTGGGCATAAAAACTATTGAACTAAACTAATGTTAAATGCTCGTTCACTATTTTCTATACTTCCTCATATCCTCTCCCATTGTTTTACAAATCTGCCGAAAAGAGAGTTTGATGTTACAATGCCATTTTCTATAATATCTTTTAGAATGACATTTCTATGACAATCCATTGGCTTATTTAAAGTTTTAAACACGCAGGTTATTAGTCTCTACTACTGCATCTGGAACAAAATGTTTCACAAATATCAATTAATTTGAAAGCTAATAGCCTGCCACTAACTGAATGATTTCCTCATGAAAAGCTGATATGCTGATTATTTCTGGCATGGATTTGTCTACAAATTTGCACCATGTGAAACAAATCCTGATAAACATATAAAGGTTTGGGCTGATCTAGTATCTATCTTCTTGCAATAACTGTTCACTGCTAAATTATCATACATCCGGTTGCAATATAAATAAAACATTCAGTATATATTAAGTAATTGTAGATGATGAAAAATAATTGCTTTATTCCAATTATTTACCTTCAATCCACATTTACCTTCAAAAAACTTTAATTTGCATTTTATTTGCCTCTTGACTTAGGCGTCCAAAGCTCATAAGGAAAAATATTTTATGAAATGCAAATTATCTCAATATTGGCATCCAAGGTAGACTTAAGTGATTTCAACTTAATAAAAATCAAACCTTATATTCTTCCAATATCTTTCCTCCAAGGTTAGGCATCCATAAAGATTTAAGTGAAATAAATTAATAAAAACACTTATTTCTTCTCCTAGGCGTCCACCAAGATATAAATAAACATTATAATATTTTCCCCTTATGAAGTCGTCCACTTTGCCTAGGAGATAATTTCACTTTAAATGATATTTCCATAAAATATCAGACTTGCTAAAATAATCACCTCAAATGTCAGAGACCAAGTTGAATAAACTGACCTGCCAGAAATAGCTACTACACTGAACTGCAGAAACCCTGCTAAAAATAGCACTGCTAAACATAGAACTTACTAAAAATATCACTGCTAAAGATAGAACTTACTAGAAATAGCATACTGCTAAAAATAGTAAGTTGTTCCAAACTCATTTTAAACACAAACTGAGCAACCATCGCAACTTACTAAAAATAGTAAGTCTTTTCTCGGATTCAGTTGCATTTCACATCACCACGAAGCTCTCTAAAAACCCAGAAGGAATCTAGAATCCAAACTGCAAAACACCAACATGCAAACCTCCAAAACTGCTAAGGAAACAACCATAAATGCAAGTCAATATCTTGTCATGCATGTTACCTCATCCCGAAGCTCTCTAAAAACCCAGAAGGCCCCACCAGACATGCATCAAAGATTCTCGCATGCAAGTCCTCAAAACTTCCTCTGAAAGTGGAAACCCTAATTTCAGCTCTTGACTAGCCTACGAGCTTCTGAAAATAGGTCGTTAGACACATAAGAGCATATGGCTAAAATGGGGACATTACACCCATCAAACTAGCCATTATGTTGAGGACATAGCTGCCTTTCACAGCATTAAAATGGCTCATGAAAAGGGTTTAGAAAGGTGTGCATCAAAGGGGATGCTCTTAATGTTATTGATTGCCTCACTAGTTGTCAGAAGTCGAGCTCAACCATTGACCATTTGGTTAATGATGCTATTCACATGTCTAAAGATTTCGAGGAGGTTGTGTTTTCCCACATTGTCTAGGAATGTGATGCCTTTGCTAATAAAGGGGTTTCAAGTGATGATTTTAAATACTGGGAAGATTACACTCTCATCTCGTTGTTAGAATTGTGAAAAACCACGAGCTACAGGATCAAACAATGAACAAAGACACCTTCCACGCAAGAGATCTGCAATCAAAGAATTGCTATATCCTCAACAAGAAAAAGCTATAGTATGAACCTCGAGAATCTTCAAGGAGATCAAGAGTCCTCAGAGGTTATCAAAAGGTTATGATAATACAATAAGGGTTGAGTGCTATATAGGAGCAACCCTAAATGATAAAGAGATTATAATGATCATGACAAGTGTCAACATCTCATGTGATGAGACAGAATTATTTAATAATAGCTCACTTCATTTAACATAAAAAAGCACTCCTAAGTTTAGCTTAAGTGGATGAGAATAAATTAACCTAATAATTAATTAAGATTAATTAATTAATTATTAGCTAATGCATAATTACTCTAACATCCCCCCTAAGATGAACTTAGAGAGTAGCTAAAAACCCTGAAAAGAGAAAGCATGATGGGTCCTGGCAAAACAAGGCTTGGTGAGGTACCCATGTATAAACAATCTAATCTCTCACAACTAGAGAAAAGGAGAAAAACCCAATGGGAGAAAACTCCTCTGCAAAAGAGAGAAAAGCGAGTGAAGGTCTAAAAAGCCTCGAAAACAATGTGAAGGACTAAGAAGCCTCCAACCAAAACAATGTCGGAACATGAAGAACATCGCTAAAGCACGAAGAAGCTATAGACAACAGTCGAAAGATGACTATTATAGTGCTAAAATGAAGAACCTCCTCTAAAACAGATGATGATCAAAATCAAGATAACAAGAATTTGCATGAGTTCCCCCAATGACACTACTCAAATCAGATCGCAAACAAAGGCAAAAATTTGGAAGTCAAACATACAAATGTCAAGATCAAGAAGACAATAATCTGCATGAGTGCCCCTAACGACACTACTCAAACTAGATGGCAAACATCTAGAAGTCGAAGATATAGATGGTACATGAATCTGCATGAGTGACCCCAACAAAACTACTCAACATGCAAGATGGAAGTCGAAAATACAGGTACCAATAGTCTGAAGAACACTGATCAAGTGAAAGACAATAATCTGCATGAGTGTCCCCAATGAAACTACTCAAATCAGATGGCAAACAAAGGAAAACATCTAGAACTCGAAGATACAAATGGCACATGAATCTGCACGAGTGACCCCAATGACACTACTCAACATGCAAGTTGCAAGTTGAAAATACAGGTACCAATAATCTCTAATCAAATGAAAATGGAAGGACACCTCAAAAAATAGCAATTGAAGAATGTTCATATGGTAAATGTAATATCTCACTGAAATGCTTCGGTAACTAGCCGTTACATCCTCCTAGTACATAGGAACAAGAACTAGATACATAGATCACTCAAAATATGAAACCAAGGAAGCATTAGCACCAATAAATAGAAACCCCCCATAATGTTGACAAGGGAGAGCCAAGATAGATCCATTGAAACAATGTGAAACCAAAAAGTGCACGTACGATAATATCTAAACATGCAACTAAAGAGTACCCACAAATAAAAGGTTGTGCAAACTAAGGCACACACACATGAGGCAAGAATCACTAGGATTAACTGTTGTTGTGGAAGGGAAGCTCACTTGACAAAGGTGTGATAGCAAAACAAAGGCAAACATCAACCCCACCATGGCACTTTATATCATAGTGCGAGTACATAAGACACAACAAGATGTGCGAAATCCTCAAAAAGTATACACCAGAATGTGTAATGTCCCCTTCCTAGGCAGTACTGTTGGTTTAGAGGTTAGCCTATCATTCGGATCCTCGTAGGCTGAGAGATGTGTGTAGAGGATCACCTGAGGCAGTTATCCGGTGTTCGGGAACATTACTCCTTCAGTTGATTCAGGTTTGGGCCCTGGCAGACGTTTCCAATGTGATTTACAAATACTTACTATTTATAGTAAGTCAAGCAGGCCGAAGTTGCTATGTATAGCAGGGCACCTGGTTCAATTGGCCAGCTCAGTTTCGACCCAGTTTGATGATCTGATAAGCAAACAGTGTTTACTTGGGCATTTAATGTTTATTAAAAGTTTATTAATTTGACTTTATAATATAAAGTCACTTTAATGAAAAATTAAAATAATTAAATGGCAAATTATAAAGTATTTAATACTTTATAAAAAGGGTGTTAAAATAAATGAGCATTTAATTATTAATCAAAAAAGGACGCCATTTATTAAATATTTGTCCTAAGTCTAAAAAGGGCGAATTCATCATTTATTTAAATGATTATTAAAAATGCCTTTTTGGGTTGAACTTGTGAAGGGAGATATAAATACTGCAAAGACAAATTGAACTCATTATGTTATGATCATTCAAATTTGTCTTTTCTCTTTGAGAGCATTGGGGTTTGCGAAACAAAGGTTTCAGCAGATCATTGGATTTTGGAGAACGTTCCCTCTTCAAAATCAGGCATACTGAGACTGTGCAATACCAGTTGAGTGGCTTCATTCAGAGGTCATTACAGTGCATATTGTGGAGTTAATATTCAGAGTTTTGAGCGATTATCTTTCAGCAGTGATTCGTCCAGTATCCGGCATGCATTTCAAGGCTGTACGGATTTCATTAATGCTGGTACAAGCCGTACTTTTGCAGCAGCAAGGGCCGCACTTCTCCTGTAGGAAAAAACGCCTTGCCTTTTTGTCTTCTATTTCCACCAGCTGGGGCACCTAGGATTTGTGGAGTTATTGCAGCCATTTCAAGGTGGGAGATTGCTCCCTGCCATTCAGCCGTACCATTTCATGCTCTGTCATAGGCGGCTGCAAGCTAATCTAGGTTTTTCAATAATAGTCTGTTTTTTATCTATATGCTTGATTTCAGTAGTTGTAATCGTTCTAGAAGATCAATACATCATCTATCTTCAGATTCCGAGCTATATTCTGTCATATTTAAATTGCTAGTATTTTATTTATATTTTTTTAGCATTTCTTTCAAAAATCGCACCTTTGCAAAAACTACAAAAACATCAAAAATACAGAAAACAAACAAAAACATAGCAGTATCAGCTAGTGATTGGGTTGAGAGACACCTGGTCTCTTACAGTGGTATCAGAGCACAGAAGTCCTACCAGCCTGTGCTTTTTCAGTCAGAAGTTTGCTTTTTAGATGTTTTTTCATGAGTAGGGACATTATTTTCTATAGTAAGGGTAGAGGAACAGGCAGAGTTGAGGATTGGACAGGTCCACCCATTCCAAAGGGTTAGACAGTATCAGGGATTCTTGGTATTCACAGGACTAGCTCGAGTAGTAGTGAAAACAGTGTAACTACACTCATGGCAGATCGAGAGATTCCTACAGAGGCTCCCAGAGATTCAGGGAAAGAAAAGGAAAATGCTGAGATGACCGAGGGAGAATTCAGGAGTAGACATGACAACATGATGGACATGATGTCACAGTTGATAAGGACCATGAGACAGTATACTCCGCCTCACCAACACTACATTCAGATAGGACAGTCTAGTGGCATAGCTGGTGTAGGCCAACCACAGATGTCTGTACGGCCACAGCAGTCACCGGTTGTTCATGAGCGTAGACCAGGACAACCCACCTTTATTACTAAGGAGGCACCACCGACTCCGGAGGCAGAACAACAGGGTCACCATATAGAGTTTCAGCCACAGCATGGTACTTCAGTAGCAGACGTGACCAGACTTTTCGGAGAGTACTCGACCTTGGCTCCTGAGCTTAGGCAATCATTGTCATTTCATGAGTTTATGGATGTGCATAAGCCCAGGGGTGGAGGTTGATTTGAGCACAGAGCTCACCAGTACCAAACACCACCACAGGTGAACAGTGATCTTCAGCATGTGGTGAGCAAGATTGTCTTGCCTTATTTTGATGGCTTGGATAAGAACTCAGTGAGGTCTTGGGTACAGAAACTAGACAATTACCTATCTTTGAGACCTATGCAGGACAACGAGTCCATTAAATTGCCACACTACACCTCGATGGATTGGCGCATGATTGGTGGCATCACGGCATGTACACATTGGGTCATCACCAGGTTACTACTTACCAGAAGTTCACGAACAGGCTCATCGAGCGATTTGATAAGAAGGATCCAGAACTTTACTTTAGAAAGCTAGCACAACTCAGACAGAAAGGTAGTTTGGATGCCTACATTGGGGAGTTTCAGAGGACTGCAGCCATGGTGACAGGTATTTCGAAGAGAAGACTTGTCATTCTATTCACCGAGGGGTTATATGAGCCGATGAGAGGTTGGGTCAAGGCATTTGATCCTCCCACCCTTCAGGAGGCAATGAGAAAGGCACGCAGCATGGAGCTTGCAGCACCTCGCAGCAAGTTCTCTTCGGGTTCCACGTGAAACTCAAGGCCAAATAGATCTTTTGATAGGGATAGACCCTTTGACAGGAAGAGAGATCCACCTGATCCGAGGAGAAGTAATGCACCACCGTTTGACAGAGAAACATTGAATGATTTACACAAGAAGAAGTTGTGTTTTTGGTGCAAGGCACCTCATGATGAAAAACACATATGCCCTATTCGTCCTAAGGCCAAAAGTAACCAGATGGAGTGGTTTTATGAGGGTGAAGAGCAATCTGATCTGTCAGACCAGCAAGCTGATTCAGAGCATTCAGATGATGAAAGGTCTGAAAATGACAATGAACATGATGGTGAAAAGAAACTACAAGAGGCACACTTGACTAGTCTTCAGAGAGATGGCTCCTTTAGGCTACGTGGACTCCTAGCTGGTCAGAAAGTTATAACTCTTCTTGACACAGGTGCAACGCACAACTTTATAGATGCACGTTTGGTTGAGAAGCGTGGCATATAAACAAAAGAGTTTGAGGGTATTCGAGTTAAGGTAGCTGATGGGTACACCCTCAAATGTGACAGGAAAATAACAAATCTTCCGGTGCAGCTAAACAACTATGAGTTCAAGACTGAATTCTACGTTGTTAATATGGGGGACACTGATGTGGTACTTGGAATGGCATGGCTTCACGATTTGGGGTGAGTTCACACTCAATCTTCGAGATATGGAAATGAAGTTTAAAGTTAATGGGAAGCCACATCTGATTAAAGCTATCAGGGATAGCAACTTGAGAGTTGTATCCCACAGACAGATGGAGAGGCTCATTCGTCATGATATGGTAGAGTGGACTGCTGAATGTATGTTGATGCCCGCACAACAGGAACAGCAAAAGCATGAGTACCATCCCGACATTCAACAGATAAGGATTAAACACTCTAAAGTGTTTAACGATATTCCACCAGGTAGACCTCCAGACAGAGGAACTGAACACATTATAGAGTTGGAGGAGGGCGCAAAGCCTATTATGATCACACCATACAGACATCCGAAACACCTCAAGGATGAGATTGAGAAAACAATCAGTGAGTTGTTGGCCATGGGGCACATCAGACCTAGCAAATCACCTTTTGCTTCATTGGTTGTATTGTTGAAGAAAAAGGATGGATCACTATGGATGTGTATTGATTATCGCCAACTTAATAAGAGGACTATTAAAAACAGGTATCCTATTCCCCGCATTGATGAGTTGATTGATGAGTTGCATGGTGCTATCTTCTTCACAAAGATTGATTTGAGATCGAGGTACCATCAGATTCGGATGAGGGAGCAAGACATTGAGAAAACCGCGTTCAGGTGCCATTGCGGTCATTTTGAGTTCTTGGTTATGCCTTTCGGTTTAACCAACGCCCCTGCCACTTTTCAGGCTACTATGAACAGAGTTTTCAGTTTTCAGCTGCGGAGATATGTATTGGTCTTCTTCGATGACATTCTGGTGTACAGTAGGTCATGGGAGGAGCATTTAGCTCACTTGGATACAGTACTGGGTATTTTGGCTGAGGAGTCCTTGTATGCCAAGGAGTCCAAGTGTGAGCTAGGCATGGCTGAGTTGTTGTATCTTGCGCACATCATCAGTGCCAAGGGAGTCAGTATGGACCCTGAGAAGGTCCGAGCTATAGTTGAGAGGCCAGTTCCAGAGAACCTTACCCAACTTAGAGGATTCATTGGGTTGTGTGCTTTCTACAAACGATTTGTTAGTGGGTTCTCACGTCACGCCGCACCCCTTACTGATTTGACAAAGAAGGGGGCATTTGCTTGGTCACCGTAGGCTCAGGAGTGCTTTGACAGGTTTAAGGTGATTATGACTTCATGTCCAGTATTAGCACTACCAAACTTTACGAAGTCTTTTGACTTATTTTGCGATGCCTCGGGAGAGGGCATCGGTGCCGTGTTGATGCAGGAGAGACACCCTATTGCGTTCGAGAGCAGGAAGCTTAGAGGTCCTAAAAGATTTTATAGCATTTATGACAAGGAAATGTTAGCCATTATGCATACTTTGGCTAAGTTCAGGCAATACCTGGTAGGCAACAAATTCAGTGTGCGTATAGACCATAATAGCCTGAAACACTTCCTTGGACAGCGAGACTTAAATGAGAGACAACAAAGATGGGTCAGCAAGTTGCAATCATATGATTTTGATATTACCTTCATTAAGGGAAAGCAAAATGTTGTAGCTGACGCATTGTCTCGCATACCTCAGTTGAATGCTATGGCACAGATCTTCGAGGATTGGAGGTACAGGATTATCGCTAAGTATACTAAGAACCCATGGGCTTCTACTATAGTTGATGGGACAGAGCAGGATAGTAGATATACCGTTGTGAATGACTTGATCATTTACAAGGGGCGGATTTTTCTGATTCTTGATTCAGATGTGAAGGATACAATTCTGAAAGCCTTTCATGATCTTCCTATGACGGGCCATCCCGATTATTTTAAAACATACAAGTTGGTGCGGGAACGGTTCACTTGGAAAGGCCTAAAGACTGATGTGCTTCAGTATGTACGAGAGTCTTCTGTTTGCCAGCAGAACAAAATGGAACACACATATCCTGCTAGTTTGCTTCAGCCACTTCCGATACCAGACAGGAAGTGGGAATGTTTATCGATGGATTTTATCACGGGCTTGCCAAAAGCCCAAGGGAACGATTGTATTTACGTGGTTGTTGATCGGCTGACAAAATATGCCCATTTCTTTCCGATCACCACTACTTTCGCAGCATCGCAGATGGCAGAGCTCTTCTTCAGAGAGGTTTTCCAGTTACATGGATTGCCTCGGACTATAGTCAGTGATAGAGACAGTCGGTTCATGAGCAACTTTTGGCAGGAGTTGTTCAGACTTTGTGGAACCGAACTGACACCTAGTACCAACTACCATCCACAGACAGATGGGCAGACAGAGATTGTCAATAAGTGGGTGGAAGGATACCTACGTAATTATATAGCTGGACAGCAGAGAGCTTGGGTAAGGTGGATATATCTCTGTGAGTATTGTTATAACTCTACTCACCACATGACTATACAGATGACACCTTTCATGGCATTATACGAGTATGAGGCACCCAACCTTTTGGACTTGGTGTTGATTGATAGCAGAGTTGCCAGCGCAGGTGATATGTTGCAGGATCAACAGGATATTTTGAGGTCTCTCAAAGACAATATTCAGCAGGCATGGAATCAGCAGAAGCAATATGTTGATCAAAAAGGATTGAGCATTCTTTTGCAATGGGTGACATGGTGTACCTCAGGTTACAGCCTTACCGTCAGTCCACTCTGCGGAAGAGTGGTGCAGAGAAGTTGAAACCTCGTAACTACGGTCCATTTCGAGTCATCAGGCAAGTGGGCGAGGTTGCTTATGAGTTGGATTTACCGGCAGATAGCAGAGTTCACAACGTGTTTCACGTTTCTCGCCTGAAGAAGGCATTGGGTCAGCATGTGATACCCTCTCCAGTACTGCCACCCCTTGATGATGAGGGGAAGTTGATACTAGTACCTGAGGCCATCCACGAGGTTAGAGAGAGACCATCTTCGGAGGCGGATGATTAGGGAATATCTGATCAAGTGGAGAGATTTGCCAGTTGAGGATGCTACATGGGAGTCTGAGGAGATTTTACAGCATCCAGAGCTGAGATTGCTTGAGGACAAGCAATTTCAGGGAGGGCGGACTGTAATGTCCCCTTCCTAGGCAGTACAGTTGGTTCAGAGGTTAGCCTATCATTCTGATCCTCGTAGGCTGAGAGATGTGTGTAGAGGATCACTTGAGGTAGTTATCCGGTGTTCAGGAACATTACTCCTTCAGTTGATTCAGGTTTGGGCCCTAGCAGACGTTTCCAGAGTGATTTACAGATACTTACTATTTATAGTAAGTCAGGCAGGCAGGAGTTGCTATGTATAGCAGGGCACCTGGTTCAATTGGTCAGCTCAGTTTCGACCCAGTTTGATGATCTGATGAGCAAACAGTGTTTACTTGGGCATTTAATGTTTATTAAAAGTTTATTAATTTGACTTAATAATATAAAGTCACTTTAATGAAATATTAAAATAATTAAATGGCGAATTATAAAGTATTTAATAATTTATAAAAAGGGAGTTAAAATAATAATTAAATGAGCATTTAATTATTAATCAAAAAGGGACGCCATTTATTAAATATTTGTCCTAAGTCTAAAAAGGGCGAATTCGTCATTTATTTAAATGATTATTAAAAATGCCTTTTTGGGTTGAACTTGTGAAGGGAGATATAAATACTGCCCAGACAAATTGAACTCATTATGTTATGATTATTCAAATTTGTCTTTTCTTTCTGAGAGCATTGGGGTTTGCGAAACAAGGGTTTCAGCAGATCATTGGATTTTGGAGAACGTTCCCTCTTCAGAATCAAGCATACTGAGACTGTGCAATACCAGTTGAGTGGCTTCATTCAGAGGTCATTACAGTGCATATTGTGGAGTTAATATTCAGAGTTTTGAGCGATTATCTTTCAGTAGTGATTCGTCCAATATCTGGCATGCATTTCAAGGCTGTACGGATTTCATTAATGCTGGTACAGGCCGTACTTTTGCAGCAGCAAGGGCCGCACTTCTCTTGTACGCAAAAACGCCTTGCCTTTTTGTCGTCTATATTCACCAGTTGGGGCGCCTAGGGTTTGTGGAGTTATTGCAGCCATTTCGAGGTGGGAGATTGCTCCCAGCCATTCAGCCATACCATTTCATGCTCTGTCACAGGCGGCTGCAAGCTTATCGAGGTTTTTCAATAAATAGTTTGTTTTTTATCTATATGCTTGATTTTAGCAGTTGTAATCGTTCTAGAAGATCAATACATTATTTATCTTCAGATTCTGAGCTATATTCTATCATATTTAAATTGCTAGTATTTTATTTATATTTTTTTAGCATTTCTTTCAAAAATCGCACCTTTGCAAAAACTACAAAAACATCAAAAATATAGAAAACAAACAAAAACATAGCAGTATCAGCCAATGATTGGGTTGAGAGACACCTGTTCTCTTACAAAATGACACTTTATCTCAATGCATCTACTAAAAATTGATTGCATGCAAAAGATGTCTACTATGCTGTAATGTCCCCATTTTTTCGTTAGCTTCAAAGTTCGATGGTTTCGCCTATTCCTGGCCCTCATAGGCAAACACAGATGGTTAGAGGGTCCTTCTTGGCAGTAATCAGGGTGTTTTCTCCTTCAGAGCTCAATTTGGGTTGGCCTTCGTTAGACTCAGTTCTTCATACTTACTATTTATAGTAAGTCACCATTTCAGGGGAGTCAAGGTTACTAAATTTAGTAAGGCACCTAAACAGGTCTCAGATGCAATGTTGACTTCTCTTTTAGTTGGATAAGCGAAATATTAAATGTTTAATGAATAATTATCATTAAAGGTACTTTAATGATAATTAAATAATATAAAGTTAAATTATAAAGTTAAAAATGTACTTTATGTCCGATGAGGCCATGACCCTCAATTGAAATCACTTAAAGTACATTAATTTTATATTATTGGTTTAGGCACCCAAGTTGGAGATATTATAAGGTTTTAATTAAAAAACTAAAATGGATTTTAAAAGCAAATTAAATATAATTAAGAGGTCGACTTCTTGAAGAGATTATAAAAAGGCTTCAAAGGCATTCATTTTCATTATGTTTGAAGATTATAAAACTTGTTTCTTGGAGTTCGTGCTTGGTGAAGGAGCCAGCCAGGGATTCTGTCATTCTTCAGCATTGAAGAACAAAAACTCTTCAGTGACTATGCAATTCTAAGGCTGTGCAATACCAGCTGATATTATTGTTGATTGTGGACTTCATTCAGGGGTTCAATCGGTGCATGATTGTGAAGAATTACATAGGGTTTGGAGCAGCATCTGAAGGGTGAATAGTTCCAGGTCAAGAACATTATATTGCTGCCACTGAAGACGAGATTTCTGCTATAGTAACACGTGAACAGTACCCATGCTAGAGTAAACGCTACAGTGCACATGAATAGTGTTTGCTACAGAAGTTTGCATTATTTTCACAAGGGTTTGAAGAACAAACAAGTGCAGGTTGAAAGGCATTAACATTGATCATCATCATTGACAAATGTGCTTATCCTTCATGGCACGTGGGGAATTAATGTGCTGCCAACACTCACATTGCTATGGTGTGTTGATCTCCTGCCGAATCGCTTTGTCTTTGAAGGTGCTACCTCTCTCCTAAGGGCGGTTGAGTCTACACTAAACAAATATCTGCAAATTCTGAAGGTATTGTACTCATATAATGGACATGTGAGTTTCTTCAAGGAATGCCTAGGGTATGTGAGTTTTTTAGCCACTATAGGGGGCGATTTACCTTTCAGCAATCAGTACCAACTTATTTCATTGTGGAAAATTAGATTGCTGCTACAAATTTCAGCCTGTTGATAATTGTTTCCAGATTTGTTTCTTATGCTGCTAGAGATTCCAGGTATGACTTTGCTATGCTAAAGTTGTTAAGAATTAAATCCTATCTTTTTGTTCTCAGCTGGAAGAGGCACAAGGTTAAAAAAACCTAGAATGTTGCAGCTAAGGATTTTCTGGTTTCGCAAATCATTTAACTACAACTAAGCTAACTACTTTAAATCTATCCAGTTTCCTCAAGAAAACAGACCGTGAGGAAATGGAGCAGGAATGTGTTACACAATAAACCTCAAGTGCAGGTTCACAACATGAAGGCAAGGTGGGCTCAACTATTTGCTTATCCGGGAAGAAGCTTATTAAAACAAACGAATATACGATAAACCGGGTACAGCTTCACAACATGAAGGCAAGGTAGGCTCAACTATCGGCTTGGCTGAATGAGTTTACTATCACACACATCAAACGATAAGCTTTGAGTACAGATTCACAGCATGAAGGCAAGGTGGGCTCAACTATCTACTCTCCTGAATAGGCTTATTATAAACAAAACATAAGGTAAGCAATTGGGACAGTGTATTGTATAGACGAAACACGCATGCAATAAGGATCAAACCAGCAACCCCATTTAACTAAGATTGAATAAACACCATGATAATAACATGAAGGCAAGGTGGGCTCATCTATTTATTATAACAGCAATCACTCATGAATAGATACAGAACAACAATATTACAGGCAAGGTAGGCTTAGCATATATTGCTATCGCGTGCAAAAGTTCTAATTTACAAGGGTGAACCAATCTTGAGAATAGGCATGTTGCCGACACCACAGCAATTCTCTATCACAAGGAAAAGCTAATTACAAATGAGCTGAAAGCTCTTATTTATAGACATCAAAGGTGTAGGCAACCCTAAAATCACCTTGAGTCAACTACAGTCCTGCATGTTGGGTGAAACTAATGTAATCAACTTTTCAACAGATTACGCTATCTAGACTTCAGCCATAGCTATGTGAGATATAATCTCTCCTCTCAGAAAGGGGAGGCGCCCTTCTTACTGCTAATAGAAGCTATTGTAAAACTAAATAAATACTTACAAAATGTACACTATACTTATGAAATGGGAGGGGTGTGTTACATTCATACTTCTCTCTTTTTTCAGAGAAGATGTTTACAATGCTTCACGATGGAAAGCTCTAGATCTGATAACTTAAACTTAACAATAGCAGTAATGCTGATATTTCTATCTTGTCAAAGCACAGCGTAGAAATACCAGGTATGATTTATAATAACAAAAAGAAAAAGGAAAAGGGAAAGCTCACGAAGGCACAAAGTCGTTTCGTAGTCTTTTCAATGTTGAATCCTGCAGAAGTATCGTTTGTTGTATTAGAAGCACAAAGTCTTCTTAGATACAGCAATTCCTCGAACCGCATGAATGATTACAAGCACAAAGTCTTGTAGATCCTTCAACCAAAACCTTCAAACATAAACAAATCCAAACAATAAATGTAACACAAAGTTTACATAAACCACTTGGAGCCCTTTACATCTCATACACTAGTCACCACCGATATAATCAAAACATAAGACAATTGATTCCAACACAAAGTCTGGTATGCAATCCTCTTCTTTATTGATTAGATCTAGATTCGCAATATTGAACACAAAGTTTCAATGCTTGTTTCAAAGGAGCAGCACTTCGTTGCAAAATATCCAAAGGTAAACATTACAATAGAAATCCCTCTTATTTATAGAAAAGAGGGAAGAGCAAAATTAGGAAATCATTTAAGTAAAAATAGGAAACCCTAATCTAACTGAGTGTAATTTATTTCTATGTAATTACATCTCATAATTTTGGTGTAATTACATTTTACAAGAAGACATTTAAGATGTCAAAAACTATTTACAAGATGAATAAAGGGAAGCATCAAAATGTTCAACACTGGGAGATCAAGAATCTTTATGCTTCCTTGCTTGGGCACGGAGTCTTCATGTTTCTTCCTGGTCTCCTGCATAAACTTTCCATCTGGACCAACGGTGTAATCCACAAGGGTGTGAACTCTTGTGATCGACCTTCTGGCGAATGAATGGATTTTCTTGCACCTGCAAAGATGCATCTTGAGATTATCAAGTGTCAGCCGTATATTGCAAATGACATGTATTGAGGCTTTTGAAAAACTCACATCCTCAACTTGTAGCATGACGACTTCTTTGTAGATCTGGGATAGTTCACTGGATCAGAAAATGTCACCTTCGAGATCACTTGATGAAATTTGGAAAGAAACTACAAGGGTGGTGAATCAACAGGCGTTAGCAGAAAAAGTAGCATTGGGAAGCGTGAAACGAGCAAACGATGTTGAGCAAACATGAAAAGAGGAACTAGGCATGGAAAACGATGTGGGAGTGAGCGAAAATGGAGTGATTTGGAAGTATTTAAGGCAAAAACTGCCAAAAGTGTAATGGCGCTGAAAATCAGTGCCCTTGCACTTTAGGAGAATGTTCTTAAGTGCAATGGCGCTAAAAATCAGCGCCCTTGCACTTTATATGTAAATTTGGCAAAAAATATGTCAGGGCGCTGAAAATTAGCACCTTGGCACTCAAGCTCAACACTTAGTGAAAAATTGGGAAAAGTGCACCTGAGTCAAAAATCACCGCCTTGGTCATTTTTGACTAAGTCTGGAAAAAGTGCACTTGAGTCAAAAATCACCGCCTTGGTCATTTTTTACTAAGTCTGGAAAAAGTGCACTTTAGTCAAAAATCACAGCCCTGGTCATTTTTGACTAAGTCTGGAAAAAGTGCACAAGCGCTAAAAATCACCGCTTGTGCACCAATTTGAAAAACTGGGAAAAGTGCAATGTAGACAAAAATCACCGCCCAGCACTTAAAATGGCTAAGTATGGAACTTGGTGTAAGGGCGCTAAAAATCAGCGCTCTTGCACCAAGTCATCATTTCGCTTAGGTGCAGTGACACTAAAAAACCCCGCCCTTGCACTTTCACACTTAGAAACTTTTGTATGGAGACTTGGTGTAAGGGCGCTAAAAATCAGCGCCCTTGCACCAAGCTAACATTTCACTTAAGTGCAATGGCACTAAAAAACCCCGCCCTTGCACTTTCAACACTTAGAAACTTTTCTTCAAAAAGTTATAGAGCTGTTTTCCAGAACATTTGCACTTTTTGCAATTTTGTGAAATCTGAACAACGAGTGTTCATGAAGATACTCGTTTCAAAGGTCTTCGCGAGAAGAACGCAAAGGGATGCTCAAACGGACTATCTGAGACTTCGGAATGCATTTCGAGGTGGATTGAAAATCACCTCGTTTTGCATGCATGAACATCATGAACCTAGGAAACGAACAAGTTTCGTACGGGGGTTATCCGTGGATGAGCGCTGCTAATTTCCGAGATAACACTGCAGTGCATGCAAGATCTTATTGCTAAACCCTAATAATGGAACTACATTGTTAACTGGAAAGATACCATCAGTTAACTGAAACAGGACTCAACAAAATGGACATGTGCAACATGCACGTCCCTATTGAAATGAAAACTAACTAATAACTCCAACTATACAAAGATGTTTCCAAGAAAGACATAGCGTGCAATGTGTAAAAACGAGTTAACTCGGAAAGAGGCATCGAGTATAACTCCTATGTCTAATGTCTATCTTGGAAAAACTGGGACGTCTTGAACTGAAGTTCACTGACCCTCATCTCAGGCAATTAACCCCTCCACGAGGTTAGTGACTACATCATCATCTAAAGGTCATCACATGTCTAAACTGTCAATTCACTGGTTGTCAGCAACTCAAGCAAAACCTGGAAATCTCTGCACAATTAAACTGGCACTTCACTCACTGGTAACTCTAGCGGCTTTGCAATTGAAGTGATGGCCACTATTTCTTTTGCAGCTTGACGCTTCTCACGTTTTTCTCAATGGAAGAGTGTTGCATGATGAAACCGCGAAGTTTGACTACGAACTTTCTAGTTGTGAGAAATGCAAATGAACTTGCTGCATATGCAGAAACCTAATGGTATCAACCCTCTAAACTGGCCTTGGAAGACAATTAGCTATACGAGACATGAAACCATGTGTATTTGAGTGACTACGCCTGCCAACCTTCTGGATGCACTTGATACAAATCGGTGTCATCTTTTCTGATGAAATCATGAATTAAGATTGACTTGGTCTTGAATTCAATCTGCGTGAACTGCATTCGGAAAAAATCGCCTATTGACTGTGAACACAGCTACATTCTGACAACTTCGGAAAACCAATAATCACTCCCAATGAGGCTAAAAATAGCCTGTTAGAGAATAATTTTCACGAGAAATTTTGAGATATGGGTTTTGCTCAGAAAATGATTTTAAGACAACCCTGAATGTCAGAAATGTGAAAATGGGACTTCTACTCAACCATGCAAAGGAATTTCAGTTAAGAAAATTAAAGCCTCAAGAACTGATGTTCTTGAACAAATTTTCCTGAAAAATCCTAGCACATGGGTTTTATTGAGGAAGCCATTCTGAATCTACCCAAATGATTTGTTTTGTCAAAAAACGCCAATTCTTCAAACATGTGAGAGAATTTAAGACGAGAAAATGGAAGAAATAGAGAAGAAGAAGAAGGACGTTTTTTAGTTTTTATATTTTCTTCTTCTGCCAAAATCGCCACTCTGTCTTCAATTTTGCTGATGAATCTGGACTTGTACCTCTGCTCAAGCTGGATGAATGAAATGATAGATGCCATGCTTGCATAACTAGAGAAAAATCGTACCATTATGCATGACTACATGCTGAAACCCTAACTGGACGAAAGAATTCGATTGGCCCTTTACCAGTTGAACTTCCACTAACTCTGAGTCTCAAACTAAAAATAGTATTTAATTTGAAACATGCAAATTACTAAAAGAGGCGCGAATATTTATCTCTTGAAGAAAATCGCCATTTTAAAGCTTTGCATGCAAAAATATTATTTTAATCATTTCGCCAAAAATAATGTCTAGATGTGCTCGACAAACTTCACTGATTCCAAAAAGTCCAAATTTGACCTTCTAGGCATCCATTTGCAAGAGTTATGAGATTTTTGAGTATCTCCTACTTTATAGCTGACTGCAAAGTTACATCCGACCATATTCAACTATGATTTCCAGGTGACTGAGTGAACCTACGACTGATCTGAGATCTCCACTGCGAAGCCTGCATAGCAAGGATGAAATGTTTGCTGGGAGCTGCATCTGCTAAAATCAACATCTAACACCTTAGAAAATTTGGCACCTTTGATTAAATTGATGCACTGATTCCAGACTTAGCCATTTCTCTGTATTGCCTTCTGACGCTTCAAACGGCCATTGACGGTGAATGATGAACCCTGTTGATTGGATAGTAGATTCATTGCGTGACTGGAAGTACTTTGCATCCAACGACTGTATATAAGGTATCTGAAAGCTGAATTAGGAACCCCAAAAATATGGGCGCCCCTAGCCTGTGAAGGCGCAAATACCTTTTTGACACAAAAGTGTGATTTTTTGTCTGAACACCATACTTTGACCCTTGACACCGGGAGCTAGAGTGCTTCAATTTGCGCACCATTTGTCTCTCTGCATAGTTGGATCAACTTACAAGAGATGTCTCTGGATACGACGAAGCCAGAAAACTGCTTCTAAGGCCTCAAAGAGAAGGGCGCGTTTTTCAAGGAGATGTGTACTTGCCATACTTAGCCATTTTTGGTTGTCTACAGTCACTTTCACTTTTCAGCATCACCACCTTGACCTCGCACGTACAAACGTTCGCCAAATCTCGGAGGCTGACGACTGGACTCATTTGATAGCTGGAGTAATTGCACACAAGTCTCATGAAGACTGCAAATGCAAATAACCCCATCTGGCAGGCCTAAAGGTTGGGCGCCCCTAGCCTGTAGATGTGCAGATGTGTGTAGCTACATTTTTCTATCCTCTGTTTTACGTGCTCGGTAGAACCTCTATCATGGTCACTCAGAATGTCGGATCGTCTCGCGAACTAGTGCATTACGAAGCTGGACCGAACTGGAAAAGATCTCAGGAAGACCTTAACTGCAAACCCTTTCATCTAGAGAGTCATATTCAAGGGCGCCCCTGAGCTACAGGTGCGCTCAAACCATGAACTGGCAATTTCTTGTGACATGCATTCTGCTTGTAGTCTCTACTTCTGACATCAATTGCCGAAGTTCTGCACTAGGTACATCTCTGCTTGATAGTTCATTGGAAAGCCAGACTGATCCTGAAGAGACTGAAACTATCAGCAAGCACATGCATTCAGATTTGGGCCTTCAAAAAGAAGGGCGTCCCTGGGCTACAGAGGCACAAATCTGCTTTCTTTGACTGTCGTTTGATGTGTATACTCCTCGTTCTGTCTTCGTTCAACAGAGTTCTGCAATTCAGATGAACTGGCTCCATAACTAATCGGAAAGCTGACTGAAAACCGAAAAGAATGAATGTATTTGCAACCCAAAGCAGCTAAATCTTGACCTTCAAATGGAAGGGCTCCCCTGGGTTACAGGGGCGCAGATTTGCTCTGAACTTCATGTTTTTCATCATTTCGTGCTCTACAAACACAACACTAGCTACTGAGGTTGACCATGTAGAGATGTTACCACTGCTGACATGTGTACATGACTGTATCTCACTTTTTTCACATGTATGGATGCATAAAATTGATTTGCACGTTGATTGCGCAAGTGTCTCCCACGTTACATAGTGAAAAGTTTCTAGACTTAGAATATTTTTGCACTTTTTGCCAGTCTGAGAAATCCCCTCCATCAAGAAGCATCATTTTCAGCATCTTTCATCATAGAATGTTCTGCTTTGAGTTTCAGGCTTAGATTTTGATACCTACTACTGGCCAACTACCATTGACGACCTCAGAGGTTCTAACTTTTCTCCTGAAAAAGTGAAAACTACCCACCAGGCTTAAACTGACTTTGAACTGAAACCGACTTCGCCACTGTCATCATGATGTGAAATACGCCAATCAAAATTAATTTCAGCCAATTCTGACAAGTTCCTATTTTTTAGGGTTTTAACCTAAAAACGGGGTCTGAAAACCCTAATTTTCACAATTTTCAAATTTTGCCAGTATCTTCCTAGCATCACACTGATCAAAAGCCCGCGCTTGATTGCACAAAAACTGAGTTTTGAACCCACTTTTACAAGCTTTAGACCATTTTAAGCAAATTGCCTTAATGAAGCAAAAAATTTGGTTTGGGTACAACAAATATAAAATTAAATTATAAAATTAATAATGTACTTTATGTCCAATGAGGCCATGACCCTCAATTAAAATCACTTAAAGTACATTAATTTTATATTATTGGTTTAGGCGCCCAAGTTGGAGATATTATAAGGTTTTTATTAAAAACCTAAAATGGATTTTAAAAGCAAATTAAATATAATTAAGAGGTCGACTTCTTGAAGAGATTATAAAAAGGCTTCAAAGGCATTCATTTTCATTATGTTTGAAGATTATAAAACTTTCTTCTTGGAGTTCGTGCTTGGTGAAGGAGCCAGCTAAGGTTTCTGCCATTCTTCAGCATTGGAGAACGAAAAATCTTCAGTGACTACGCAATTCTGAGGCTGTGTAATACCAGCTAATATTATTGTTGATTGTGGACTACATTCAGGGGTTCAATCTATGCATTATTGTGAAGAATTACATAGGGTTTGGAGTAGCATCTGAAGGGTTAATAGTTGCAGGTCAAGAACATTATATTGTTGCCATTGAAGACGAGATTTCAAGCGTACATTTACAGGTTTTAAAGCTGCTACAGTAACACGTGAACAGTACCCATGCTACAGTAAATGCTACAATGCACATGAATAGTGTTTGCTACAAAAGTTTGCATTATTTTCACAAGGGTTTGAAGAACAAACAAGTGCAGGTTGAAAGGAATTAACATTGATCATCATCATTGACAAATGTGATTATCCTTCATGGCACATGGGGAATTAATGTGCTGCCAGCACTCACATTCCTATGGTGTGTTGATCTCCTGTTGAATCGCTTTGTCTTTGAGGGTGCTACCTCCCTCCTAAGGGCGGCTGAGTCTACACTAAACAAATCTCTGCAAATTCTGAAGGTATTGTACTCATATAATGGACATGTGAGTTTCTTCAAGGAAAGCCTAGGGTATGTGAGTTTTGTAGCCACCATAGGGGGCGATTTACCTTTCAGCAATCAGTCCCAGCTTATTTCATTGTGGAGAAGTAGATTGCTGCTATAGATTTCAGCCTGTTGATAATTGTTTCCAGATTTGTTTCTTATGCTGCTAGAGAATCCAGGTATGACTTTGCTTTGCTAAAGTTGTTAAGAACTGCATTGGATAGATGTATATGAATGTTTTTCAGATGTAAATTCATATAAATCTGATTTCCAGAATGTATATCCATATACTGTGTATGCAAATTCATATAATCAGATTTGTGACTGAAATTTTATTGTTAAGCATATTTTTGTAGCAATTGGTATATGTGTATTCATTTTATCCTATCTTTGCAAAGTATTCAAACATCTATCAAACAAACATTAATTTGTAAAACCAAGTTATCAAACAAAGGCAGAAAATTGGTTTTGGTTAGAGTCCACCAGGTGTGGGTTCTTACATATGCCCAAATAGGACAAAATGTTGGAAATAAATATAGAATATCCAAAAACGAGTCATCCCATGCAAAAAGGAAATTTAGGAGCTAAAATGTCCAAGTAATTCACTAGATTGTGAAAACACAAAAAGCTAAAAAAATGTACCTGGATAAAAATTTGGAAAAAGTGCATGGATGGCTGTGAAGAGCTTTGAAGGACTATCCAAACATTGCTAGAATCACGAAAAATGGAAAAACAAGACAAAAGGTATGAGTTCGGCAATGAAAACAACATATCTAACTTCAATAGGTTATAGAATGCACCAACAGCAAAAAAGGTGATGAGACCCATACCACTAGAAATTTTATGAGACTAGCTTTCTGAAGATATTCCGTTTGCCTAATTTCAATACCAACTTTCTGACAATATCTCATTTTCCTAATTTCGATAACCAAGTGAAAAGTTATGCCCCCCATCTCAACACCAATCTTGGTTTTCCCAAGGTTTCCTCTCTTTGGGTGTCTAATGATAATGATTTGAAAGAGGTTAAGAACTTTGTTAAGATGGTTGTGAATTGTCCACATAGAATCACGAAGTGGTTCTCAGTGGAAATTAATAGTAGCAATCTGAAGATGGAAATTACTCAAGAGGAGTGTGATGGTCATTTTCGCATTCCCAATACCAAGGATGAAAAAATCATGCAAAATTGGAAGGATTCTAACAATGAGGGATAGTGACAAATAGGATGGACGACACCCAGGAGACAGAGATCTAGAAGAAAAAGATGGACAACAAAATTGAGGCCATGGAAGAGAATATCCAAACCATCAAGAATAAGCTCGAAAGGGTTATCAATGTCAGTCGATATTCTATACAAAATAGTGTTGAAGGCATTTTTAATTTATCTGAGAAGTTGAAGACTCTCTGAGACAATCAAATCAAGGATGTTGATGGGAAGAAAATGGAACAAGTTGGCCCTAGTGCTCGGACTAGAGGTAGCAAAAAGAACTTTGATGATGAAAAAAAGGAGTTGGTTAGTTTTGCTAATCTCCATGAGCAATTCGACCAACAAAAAATTGAAGTTGCTGAAACCTTGAAGGGCTCTTAACACTGCTTCTATTTTTATGTGTTTTTTTTGTTGTCTCAGTGTTTCTAGCTGCTTGTCCCGTGGGGATTGTTGTTTTGTTGATGCTTCGTTGTGGGCTTTTTTTAGCTGTAATAGTCTTTGTGGTAATCTTTTTATCATCTTTTTGCAAAGGGCTTCAGGGTCCCTTCAAAACCGGTTTTCCTCTTATAATCAAAAACAAAATAGCAAGTACTTATTATTCAAATTAGGTTAGTTTTTATTTACAAGGAGCCTCCCCTCCTAATTTGAAGAGCAATTCTACTACAAATTTGTTTTGTTTAGTGCCACACTAAAAGGTACAAATTGTAATGTCCCCACTTTTCGAGAGCATCAGAGTTCGTAAGGATTAGAATATCACTTGACCCTTGTAGGCTAATAGTTATGGATAGGGGGTCTTCTGTGGCAGTTACCCGGTGATTAGAGACATTACTCCTCAGTTGGATTCAGGTTTTGGCCTTTGCACAAGTTATTTGACTCAGATTGGCACACTTACTATTTATAGTAAGTTACTATTTTGGGAGAGTCAGGGTTCCTATTAATAGAAAGACTCTTGGGCAGAGCATATTGGCAATGTCGACCTTGATTGGGCCTTTGCAGTTGTTTCTGGACTCAATTTCACATGCTTACTATTTATAGTAAGTCACTGTTCAGGGTTTCTATTTTTAGACGAGCATCCGATCACATGGAGAACAGGGAGGTCGACTCCTAGCTCAGACGGCTTAGCAATCAAACAAGTACATCAAGAGATATTAAAGTTTAAGTGACTTAAGTGTTTTATTTAATATTTTAATTAACTTTATAATAATAAAGTCACTTGAATATATTAAAGTGTGTTAAGTGAATAATTTAATGTGGGAATAAATCTTTTATCCGACATTGGCCAAGAAGGTGTTTGAGCTCTCCTAAGGAAAGAATAAAAAGAGAGGTAAGAGCTCATTCTCAGTATCCAGTTGATGAATATTATTTTGATTGATTTTTATTGTGGAGCCTAGGGCTTTCGCAATTTTCTTCTTTGATCATAGGAAACAAAAACTTCCTATTGATAGCATAACTGAGGGAGTGAAAGATCTCCTCAAGGGTTGCAATTAAGGAGAGGATAATTCAGTCCTTTCATCTGTGCTTATCAGAGAAGAATCAACGAGGGTTTTAAGAGCAGATTGCAAGCTTTCATCCGCTGCTACAGTACTCGCGTGAACAATACCCGCATGAACAGTACTCGCGTGAATAGTAACTGTTGTGACCTTTTTTTCACACATCACCCCATTCAGATGGGGACCCCCTAATTTTTGCTCCATTCTGGTCTTTTGGGCTTTGGTTCGCTCTCTCTCTGGTCTTTCGTCCTTTCGAGGATGTCCCATCGTTTGACCCAGGTTGAAATATTGATTAAGTCTGTGCAATTAGGGTTTTCTATCCCTCAGACTTTTTAAGGTCAAACCAAGCTATCAAATTGAAATCTGAGCTTAGTACAGCAATCACAAGGCTTCCAACAAACTCCCACTGAATTTTATCAAATTCTGACAACTTACTATTTATAGTAAGTACTCAATCGGGGACTGTTTCAACAAGATTTTGGAATTCTGTCAGCTTCGACACATTCAGAACACACCAAGCTGCTTGCACGTAAATTTTGAGCCAGATCAGACAACTTGCTATTTTTAGCAATTCAGGCTTCAGGAGCCATTTTCAAGGCTTGCACATGTGCTTTTCAAATGCATGTCCAGATATTCCTTCTGGGTTTTTCAAGAGCTTCGCAACAGTGTGACATGCAAGCGGGGAAGATCAAGTTTCAAGGACTTACTATTTTTAGCCAGTGCATGCATGCAAACCAATTTTCTGGGTTTTTCTGGGTTTCTTGAGATCCCACAGGCGATATGACATGCAAAATCATCCAGCAGTGGATGAGTCACTTTTCAGGAAGTTTCTATAAATAGTAGTTTCACCCCGGCCACCCAACACTTCAGTTCAACATACAAAGCGACATGCAGAAGAAACAAAGTCCAACGGAGACCGTTCGGGACACATGCAAGTCAAATTAGGGTTTCCACTTTTATAGGGGGTTAAATCCAAAAATTGCCAAAACGAAGTACTCCACCAATGACAGCATACTTCAAGGCACCTGCTGGCAAAATTTGAGTGGAATCGGAGAACTTACTATTTTTAGTAAGTCAGGGCACGGCTATAAATAGCAGGTCTGCACCCGAGTTGGCATGAGCACGACACTCATGTTATCAGGATCAAGCGTTGCAAGTTTCAAGCAAAACGGAGCTACTGAAGTCAGAAAGTCAAGAACTTACTATAAATAGCAGGTGGCTATAAATAGCAGGTTAGGGCAGAGAACTGGCAAAGCAAGTTCACCAGGCAAAGGGGGTCATATGGTGAAATTTTCATGCCAAACGGGGCCATGGAAGTCAAAAAAGCAGACTTACTAAAAATAGAATGTGAGATCGAAGGCAGGCAGAGATATGAAAAAGATTCTCTAAGTCTAGAAAATGAAAGTGGCTAGTGAAAATGCGCCCACCTAGTAAAACAGAAGCATGGGGTCTCATTTGCGCCCAAGGAGAAAGAAAGCCTTTGAAAATAATCTAAGGCACGAAACGAAAGTACACCCTCTAGAATGCGCCCTCAAGCAAAATTCTAAGTGTTTGAAGATTTTCCAAGGCAAAAGTGGAAGCATGCTAGTGAAAATGCGCCCTCACATGAAAGCTCCTCCATCAAAATGCGCCCAAAGGTGAGTGAGAGGCCGAAAAGTTGCTAAGGCATAAGATGAAAGTGGCTACCTTCATATGCACCCACAAATAAAAGTAGCACATATAAAATGCGCCCACCTAGTAAAACAGAAGCATGGGGTCTCATTTGCGCCCAAGGAGAAAGAAAGCCTTTGAAAATAATCTAAGGCACAAAACGAAAGTACACCCTCTAGAATGCGCCCTCAAGCAAAATTCTAAGTGTTTGAAGATTTTCCAAGGCAAAAGTGGAAGCATGCTAGTGAAAATGCGCCCTCACATGAAAGCTCCTCCATCAAAATGCGCCCAAAGATGAGTGAGAGGCCGAAAAGTTGCTAAGGCATAAGATAAAAGTAGCACATGTAATATGCGCCCATCATGGAGGATGTCAAGCAAGCAAAAAAATGCTAAAGCATAAAAGTTAGAGTAGACATGCCTAAATGCGCCCAAGGGAAAATAGCCTTGAATTTTTTCTAAGGCAAGTAAATGAAAGTGCAACCCCTCATTTGCACCCATCTCCAGCCAGTCTAATATGCGCCCATGATGAAATTGAAAGTGAGCACATAGAAATGCGCCCAAGGGGTCAAGAGGGTGGAAAAATCTTCTAAGGCATTGAGAATTTCCTAAGGCGTTAAAATGAAGGCAGAGGCATTGAAATGCACCCCATATGAAAGCTTGGCCATGTATTTGCACCCTCAAGTCAAAGTAGCCCATGTGAAATGCGCCCTTGAAGAGGTTGATAAAATTTTAAAAAGTCTAAAGCGTGGAAAATATGCTAAGGCAAGGAAATAAAAGCTCTCTAGCTAAAATGCGCCTAAGGTGGATTGACTTGATTTTTTTTTTAAGTGTTCAAAAGCGAAACCTCCATCATGGAAATGTGCCCAAAGAATTGATGAGAACCTTGAAAATACTCTAAGGCACGAAATAAGAGCAAGAGGTCTGAAACGCATCCAAGGATGAAGTACCTTCCAAAATTATTCTAAGGCAAAAATAAAAGCTTACCACCCCAAATGCGCCCAAGGTAGGAAATGACTTAGAGTTATTTCCTAAGTAATGAGAATAAAAAAAATACCAAGGGTCAAATACGCCAGAAGTAGAAAATGTTAAATATTTTCTAAGTGAAATAACATTTCACTAGGGAAAAACACGCCCTTGGCATGGAAAGATGACTTGATGAATTTTTAAAAAAAATTCCAGAGACATTTAAATGAAGTGGACACAGTGACGAAGTTTTATTTCCAAGGCGGAAGCAACTGAATATTTTTCATGGGTTAAATGAAAAATCAAATGAACCCGTTCAAAAGGCACCCATGGGTTCACAAAATTAAAAAATTGATTTCCTAAGGGAAATTTTAATATTTCCAGAGGAAATTCGTTTTGACTAGATCGTTTTCCTAACGGAAATTAAATCTCAGAGGATGAATTGATCGGAGCGAGCAAGTGATTTTTGTCAGCAAGTCGAATTATTTTAAAGGGGGGATTTAAATTTTCTAAGGCAAATTTGATAATTCAAATGATGGATATTTTAAGTGAGGGAAATAATTTTTTTAAAATCTCCCATGAAATCTTCAAGTTGAATTTAATCAAACGTGACAAGAATTTTAAATGGAGTTCTCAAACAAATCAGAGTGATTTTCTCGCGAGTTGTTTAATTACCAGCAGTTAACTCGCAGACTAGAAAAGGAAATTCGAAATTTCAAGAAAAAAGAATCTTCATTAATGGCAACTGCCATAATGACTGGCTGACGACCAGCCCACTACTGCGCCTGAAATGGAAGATGCCAAACGGAGAGAGTGGACAATTGATGAAGGTACTAAAAATAGCCCCAGCACTACTTAGCAGGATTCCTCGCGAAGAGTTATTTATAAAACTTCATTTCTTTCATTTCTTCACACGTTTCGAAGAGCTTGGAATTGCTGAAGTGAAGAATTTTGTGAGAGATCAAAATCTTTTTCGAAGTTGCTGAGAGTGAGGTTGGATTTTATTCTTCTAAGACCGAAGTTGCTAAAGATTTTAATTCTCGAAGAGCTGAGAGGGTGTTGCTGCAAATTTCGAAATCATATACTGCAGTTGCTGGAGAGATATTTTCGGATTGCTGAAAGTGAGAAGTTGCTGGAGGATTTTATTTCTCAAGTTGTAGAGACTCTCGAAGTTGCTGCAGATTTTATTTATTCGAGTTGCTGAAAGCTAGTTGTTGTTGGAGTTGAGAAGAAATTCGAATTTCCACACTAGCAGTGATCTCTTCATTCTTAAGGTTGCTGAAGTTGAAAGTTGAAGGTTGACAGAAGTTGAAGCAAAAGGTTAAATTTATTCTGTGCTGAGAAAATAGCCACATTGCTGAAAGTTGTTAGTTTGCTGTAATTTTCTTCGCCAGTCGGAGGCCAAGTTGCTGAGAGTTTTTGAGCTCAGAGTTTCTTTATACAGTTTGAGGTTTGGAGTTAGAAATTTATGCTGAGAGATTTCATTTTCAAAAGCTAACTCCATATCCGTAGCCGTCTCGGGAGCTATTTTATTTCATTAAAAATCTGCAAACTAACTTATTACTATTCTATCTAATTCTTGCAGATGGCTGGAGCAAAGGATATTGCAGGAACAAGCAGAGCTGCAGGCAGAGCTGCAAACACTGAAACGGGGAAGGCAAGCTCATCCCGACAGGCAATGATCATAAGGCTCGCCAAGTCATTTCTTCCAAAATCGGCAATTGTTTCAAAGTTGGCAGGATTAAGTGACACCAACCTCGAGTCGTTTAATCTAAATGCACTCAAGTTTAGGATGTACGGGCTGGGAGGCCATCAACCCTCAATCACAGCACATAACATCATGAAGAGTGGTATCTACGCAGCCGCTGGTTTTCCACCAGCAATTCAATGCCCGAAACTAATCATGGAGTGTGCGAACTATTACAAACCAGAGCGTAGAACCATCGTCTCTCCGGATGGCAAATTGCTTGCCAACTTCACACCAGATGCCATCGGAGAGGCATTTGGGATTCCTACAGCCGAAAAGATGCTGTACAGATCAAAGGAGAGGGCAGATAAAATGTACTCCACCTCCTTCGAGAGGGTTGCTGCGGTCATCAACAGAGTCTAGATGCAAAACCCAAACCACCTCGCACTAAACTCCCAAAGCAGATAATTGCGGAAGATGTGAAATAGGAATACTGCGACTTGATGATGATGCCGAGCCGAATAAATGGGAGTGCACAGGCCTACTTCTTCGAGCCTTGGATGTTCTACTTCATCGAGATCATCTTGGAGCGAAAGGAGTGTGTTGACTGGGCAAGAATGATCAGTGATAACATAGATGAACAGTTCAGGAGCCTGAGGGGGTCGAAAACCTTTTACATGAGCTCGTATGTGATATCTATGCTAGCAAGAATGACCAAGTACCAAGGGATTACATACAAGGAGCCAATAGGTTGTGCACCTGATCAATTCAAAATCCATGAGGCTTGCACGCAATTACATCTAACCAACCCTGCCAGTTACAAACGAGCTAATGATGCATTCACAATGCACATCACGAGGACCCTTGAGCGGAGAACGCAACAAAGAATATCCAAAGAGGCACAAGCATTGATCGAGGAATACGGATATTGGCTCATCCAATTTCCGAAATTCACTTACATTAGGCTGCAGGGGTTCACTTCGTATCCATACCGGCTACCGAGGTACCCCACCGATCACATTATAATGCTGGAAATATCTAGGCAATTGATCGCCTATGATAAGAAGAAAAAGAAGAAAAAGAAGGGTGGACTTGACTTTCCTATTGCCATGGGAAATTCCACTGAGGTGTGTCCCTCCTTGCAGGCAGCACGAGAAGCAGAGGATGAGTTGCAATTCTATCATCTCGTATCACACAGGCAGACAAGATTTCGATCCTTACAGAAACATCCGAATGATACAGCACGTTGAGTACCGGCACGCTCTCTATTCCGGAGTTGACTTTCACAAGAGCTTGGGTCGATAGACATGTATGCAAACTTAAGAGCAGATCGATCGCCCTTACTTATAACTTGATGGGTGACCCAAGGCTGCTATCAGTGAGAAGGGGAAAACAGGTTGCTCAAACACCGAAAGCACAAGTACAAGTACCAACCCAGCCGATACCGTTGAGGATGGAACAAGTATCACCTATGCACTCACAAACTCAGTCTTCGAGTTTGAGAGTGATTTCATTATTTGCTGATCAGAGGACAGGATTGGGTGAAGAGTGGGAGCTTGAGGAGGTGGATCAACCCAACATCTGAGAATCAGATAGTATAAGCGTCAGTGCATCCAGGGCTGGCCGACAAGAGGAAGAAGAGGAAACAGTGGCTGACACTCGTTTCCAGCAGATGTTGGACATGACATTAGAGGAAGAGGAAAACACAGAACAGGGGACCCAAGGGTCAGGAGACACGCAGCTCGTGGAAGATGATGAGCCCGAGCAAAACAATGCAAGAAGAGAGGAAGTACACAAGGTGGAGGCAACGGAGGAGAAGCCCCTCGTCATTTGCAATCCACAGCGGATAGTGCCGGATTGGCTCACGGAGAGAATGAGAAAAGAGCGCGAGGATGATACGGATCCAGTTGTCGAGATGGAGAAGTTCCTCAGAAGAATTAGTGCGCCTCCAGAAAAGAGGAGAGCCAGGAAATTCTCGAAGATTTCGACTAACGAGTCAGGCTCCCGCACACTCCAAGTTGCTGTCCCAAGGGAGGAATATGATCGAGCCGAGGAGAGGCCCGAAAACTATGTGATCACCACCGTAGAGTTGGGTCGTCCTACGGGAGCCCAAATTGTCGAGGAGTTTGATAAGTCCTATCAGGCGCTGAAAGACGAGTTGCTCAGAACAGAAGGGAAGTATAAGAAATTGAAGAAGGAGCACAAAACATTGATTGGATATGTGCAAAGTCTAGCGCGTCCAGGTGAACAGGCAGACCTAGCAGTAGAACTCCCACCTGAGCTTCTGAGGGAGTCAGTTATTGGCTTGGAGGACTTAAAGAAGATGGAGACAGAGGCAAACAAGTGGGTCAGCCATGTTTGGGCTGATACAGAGAAATTTATGGAAGACCTCGCCGATGCTTATCAGCAGGCCTCTAATATTTTGAAGCGCATGGATATGGTAGATCAGGCCTGGGGCGATACCCGCATCTATCGGACGAAGACTATTCTTGGTTTAGGGGCTTTGATGCATATACCTCTACAGACTTTGGTGGATGGAGGTGTGATTCAGGATGCTGACAAGTATGATTTCACCAGTTGGTACTCCTCGGTGGTCACAGGCCGTGGATTTCACGATGCAGCAAGGGCAGATTCAGCCAGAACCAGGAAGGCAATGGGTAACATCGTAGAGGGAGTTCTTAATACACTGGAGGCCATATTTGCTAGGAGGCTGGCCCCAGAGGAAATAACTGTTGATAGCTTGAGAGGCAAATTGGCTCCATTCTTCTCAACTGCGAGGTCGCTTGTCTAGGATGACTTTGAGAATGTCTCTACTTTCTCTAGTATAATCCAGAATACCCAGGACGCCTTGGTGGCATGGAGGAAGTCTTACACTCGGCACGGATAAACGGTAGCAGTCTTGGAATTTCAGCTCAACCATATTCCACCAATTTCAGTTCAAGAGTTTGAGGCGGTGTTGGCCCGATTGATCAAGTTTGCAGTTCGAGAACGGGGCAATGGGAACGCTCTGCTTGATGGAGATCTTCTGGAAGAAGATTGTGGGCATTAATTGCTCGTAGTGGGGAGTGGAGAATCTTTTATTCATTTATTACCCCACTCCCCTCAGTGGTGGTTTCTAAGGCAGAAACCCTAATCAGGGCATAGGTGGCTCGATCTGAGCCCTTTATTGTAATTGAATCCGAACCGTCCATTGAAATGTGCTAACTATAAAAGGGGCATCCCCCCTCATTTGTAAAAAATTAGACATTAGATCAAGAATTGAATCAGAGCGAGAGTAGAAGGCATATAGCATTTAGCTTATAAGTTAGCTTAGATTGAGGAGGAAAGAAAGTTTTCCCATTGAGGACTTTGTAAGAAGTTGTTGTGAACACTCTCATAATATAGAGATTTATCATTGTTTGGTGGTTCTATCTTCTATTGTGAGTAGCTAGCAAGGCTTGTTCGTCTTTCCAATTCAAGTAGATAGAGTAGAGTAGACTTTGTTTTATGCAAGTAGTTGTTAATAGTGGAGTGTGGCGCTGCGATTTGAGCATATCTTCTTTCATCCATACCACTAGCGGGCTTACTGATGGTAAGTTCGCTTTGTGTGGTCAACTGGAGTATTGGCATTTAACTTCGATTGTGGCTCATATGTCCGTATGCATCGTGGTGATGGTATGAACATGTTGTGTCATAATTTGAACACCTTTCTCATCCTTTGAAGATTGCACCAACTTTGTCGGAGTTGTCCGAAAGGAGATGAAGCAAAGTCTGGTTTGAAGATTGTTTAAGTCGATCCTCGTCCTCCACCCTTTATAAGTAGATTTGTAGAATTCCTATCCCTATCCCCTTTTAATTCAGTATTTCCCAATTAATTTAGGAGTCAGAGCAATATTGTCAAATCATTCATGTCTTAATTGCTTCACAAAATCGAACAACTACGTAAGTCCACTTGAATACCCAGCATATTCACATTAGCCAACTGAGTCTATTCGCGTTAAAGGAACCTTGGAGTTGAACGCATGAACTTTCACACAATCTTAGCATGCGGAATACTTTGATCAAGAGAGAATAGAATGACCGTTGGGCATTTTTATTCTGTGTTGATGTCGTCATAAAAAGCACGTCAACAGTACCTGCGTGAACAGTACCCGCGTGAACAGTAACCGCCCAAGGGGGTCAAATCAGCCCAGCTCAAGGAGTTTCGAATTCTTCTAACAAGCAGCCTTCAACTCCAGTTTCAAACAGATTTTGTATGGCTTCAGTCTGGCACTTCAATTAGTAAACCTGCATTGTAATTTTCATGTTAAATATAGTTGCATTTGCATTGTTAAGTAGCTACTGTTGTAGAGCTCATTACCATCGACATTGTGGAAAGGGGATAATTACTTTATCATAGCATACACAAGTAAACTGTAAATCAGACTATAATAGTTCCTATCAGATCTGATAAATCATTGTGTTTGAATGAAATGCCAAGAGTCTTGGCATCCTCATGTTGATTTGTATTGAGTGATTGCATTTAAAATAAGTTAGCAGCATTTGGGAAGCCATACATGATTGTTTATGCATTTGAGTATCATTTGTAACAGCTTAATAGAATGCTTGCCAAATGTTTGGAAAAATGCCAAGAGGCTGTAGGTGCATATTTTACTTGTAGCATTCATATATATGCATTTTCATTGTAGTTCCTTGCTTAGACATTTTAGAAGTGTTTTAAAGCATTCTATTTATCTTGGCATTCATTTCTATCAAGCATTTCAAACCGAAAACACCATATCAGCAAACAAAGACCTTGCCTACAAAGTGTTTGACAAAATTACAAGTCAACCAACTGCAAGAATTAAGGGCAGATTAGGTGAGCATTATTCATGGATGCATAGTTCAAGCATTGGAACACTTTGAAGTCAATTTTGAGCAAACATATCAGACTGTAACATCAGACCAGCAAGCTGATAGTTCAGCAATTTGAGGGCAGAACTTGCAAGGTTCATCAAAATTTGCATTCATCATGGTCAGTTGGGGTTGAGAGACACCTGGTCCCTCACACAAATTAAAATGCCAACAAGCCTTCTATATTCATTTGTCTTCAGCAATCTCCAAATTACAAACATTTCCTAACCTTTTTGCTTCTTTCAATTACAATAATAGTTCCTTTCCTAGCTCTAGTGTAATTTTATTTAACATAGATCAAATTTACCTCTTCTTTTAGTATTCATCAAATTTACTTCTTGTTTGACCATCCATTTCTATTTTGACCAGTAAATATGATTAGTTTATTCTAGCACACATTAAAACGTTATATAAACCAAACATTAGCATACGAAGGTTTGCTTTCTATCTTTCAATTTTCTAAAAATCAAAGAGGAAAGTGTTTTGAATTGGTATAAACCAATGGAGGAGAGAATATGAATCATGCATTTGTAAAATTGTATGCTAAAAATGGCATTAACTGTCAAAGTACATTCCACTACACTTGTAATGTCTCTTTTTCGATCCATTCTAACATTTTAGGAAACTCCAACTTTCTTGGAGAGTGTGAGCTTTATCGAAAGGGTATTTTAATAGTGGTAGAGAGTTCCCAGAGCCAAGATAAGTGTAGTGGTACTTTCCGTGTACAAATCCAACATTCTAGGAACACTATACACTTCTTGGAGAAATTTGTCATCACATGAGAGTGCCAACCTTCATCTAAATTGATTTCCTTATGCACTTAAGGTATCGGTGGTGTGGTCAAAATTCATATTTGGGCTTGCTAGTATTTTCCTTTTTTAGGTGGTTTTGTGGAAAATAATTAAATTATTAAATGGTTAAATACTTAAGTTGTCAAAAACTGGAAAATTAAAAGACAATTAATATTCAATTATTCAAAAATGTAATTAACTAAGATTGGAAGGAAAAGGTGATTATTTAAATTAAAGAAGTGTTAATTACCTCTAGGGTTTGGATAGAAAATAATAAAAGGGGATTATTAGGAAAAGAGATTTATTCTATTGGTTCATCTTTTACCCTAAGGACAAAAACCCTCTCACTTTATTCAGGAATCAAAAAACAAAAAACCTTCAAGTTCACATTGTTGGCTTTATACAAGGGTCAAAATAGTGCTTACAGTGGATTCTACAAGTTCCAGGAGACCTGAAAATACCAAAAAATATATATATTTATTTATATTTTTGTAGAGAACAATATTATTGGAATAATACAGAAAATTTTCATTGTATTCATGATAAACCAGAAATAATAATTTATTTGTTGGACACAACTTGCCATACCATATCAATAAAAGGGCATAGAAATTCAATTAAGATTTATCACAAGCTTTAGAGGAAGGAATTGGTGGGTCTATCTAGCTGCACCCCTATGAAATGATAATTTCATATAATAAGAAAAGCCTTTTCGAAGGCAGAGTTTTAAAAGGTCAAACGGTTTGAAAACTGGTTTCGGACATTGAAAGGGGTTGTGAAACCCCTCTTTTCTGCCGACAGCAAAATGTGATTGCAAGCATGGAAGAGTCACACAAACTGTTTGATAGAACACCCCATGGAATGTGGTCTCATGGCGTGTTAGATTGCAGGTGTACACAAAATGGATTTATTGAAAAATCTTTAGAAGCTTTCAAACAAGCGTAGTATGGAGATGTAAAGCCAAAATCCACGACCTTTGCCAACATCCTCCCTACTCTATGCCCTAATGGAAAATTCAAAACAGCGATGGCATAATGGGAGAGGCGACTTGCTAGATGCTATGATTGCAATGCTCTAGTAGACACGTATGCAAAATGTTGAAGTATAAATAAAGCATGAGAAATCGTTTGACATAATCCTTCAAAGATAGGTCAGTGATCATGGGATATCTAGATATTGGATTTGTTGAATAGGCTTTAGAGACTTTCAAAAAAATCCTCTTAGGAAGAGTAATGCCAAATTCTGTTAACTTTGCTAGTGCCATATAGCCCCGTGCTATAGAAAAATATTTGGAGTAGGATATTCATGAAATATTGCTCAATTCATCACAAAAAGAAAACTCAGAAGACAAGCAGTGCAGTAACCATGAGGGATTTTATTCAGTTTACTCTTCTCAGGTGGAAATTATAGGATTAAGCACAGAAATACCTTGTCATTAGAAGCAAATAATTTGGATAAAGAGAAAACCTGTTGCCATGACCATAGCCTTCTTAATGCATTTGAAGAAATATGATACAGAAGTCAGAAAAAATGTGTTCAGAACCATACTGTTCTTCCCAAGGAAATGAAAATGCCAGACAGATTGTATATAGAGGGAGAAATATAACTAATGCCAAAGATTTCTCTCACTATTAAATAGTCCTGTAAACCAGGTAGAAAGACAATAAGTAACCCATGAGGAGGAAGTTGAAGAGACAAAGCATACAATGTATGATGAAAACTTTTATCAAACGTTAAGGGGTTAATCAGAAAACAAATAGACATGAAAGATGGTACAGGATACAATAATGTTCATGATATTTGTGAAGATGTGAAGATGGTATTTGAAAATGCAATGACTTAAAATGACAAAACGCATAACACTTATGAGACTGCTACTAAGAAAACTATCAATAAGGTAGATGAACTAAATGTGCATCTTGAAAGACAAACTTAGACAAAGGATGTCTCTAGAAAGCAAGAACAGTATAGTGTCTTTATGGGCGAGGATGGATATAAAAGCTGCAGAATAAATGCAACCTGTTTGACATAAAGCCTTGACAGTCATACATCTGGCAAATCTCAAGGAAGACATCATTTTATTATAAAGTAATTAACCTAATGTTTGTAAAAAAATTAATTATAAAGGGTTTTCGAGAGTTATCTGTATCTATTTTATAGAACTTTGAAACTTCCAAGAGGGAAAAAGAATCAATTACGAAAACTGAAAGGTCTCCCTCTTCTATTTATTGTAAAATTTCAAAAAGGAAAAAGTAGAGTTTTAGGGGCTGAAGGTGGAGGATTTCTGAAAGAGGGGACTGAGTTTCTCATTTTGTACAAAGGAAAGAGTTTGTGAGTTCTTCTGTTAAACAAATAAATAAAGAACATATGGCTGGTCTATGAGTCAGACATGTTTCTTTGTGTTGTGGGTTCTTCTATAAGTGAAATTACAATTGTTTCTTTGATGTTTTGTCATGTGTTTAAATGTAGTTGTTTTCCTTCATTTTATATGTGTTCTTTATGCCTTTGAGGGATGAATCTGTGTGTTCGCCCTCTTTTCTACGTAGTTATCTTTCTTGTTTCTGTTTTAACTTATTTGTCTTTCTTGCTTTCTAGTTAAAAGCAAACCCATTAAAATCTAAATTTCATCATACGAGAGAGTTGTATGTTTAAAATTCAGAGGAAGTTTGCTAATCCAATAGAAATCTCTCAAATTATTAAAGCAAACCAGGGTCACTTCTTAAAGCAAACCACAACGACAAATCTGTTTACCAACACTTGTTTAACACCTTCACTTATAAAAACCCTACTAACTTTGAGTTTATAGTCCATTTTTTATATACTTTTAAGTATTTTCTAAACTTATCCTTTTTGCTTATAATTTTTCCTACTTACTTTTCATGCCACTAAAGCATGATTTAAAGCCTATTCTTGCCGACTTCCACCTATCTGTCTCACAGCAAACAAATGAAAAAACCACCAATGCATGAGAACTTGGAAGGGATAGTAATTGGTACCTTTGATAGAGTTGTCCAATCATCAAATGTCGATATAGAACTTGGGCAGCTAAATTTCTAAAAGACAACATACCCATTTTTTTAGTAAGATAGATAATAATTCCAAATTCTAGCAATGGATAACAAGTTCTATATGAAAATATAATTGCATCTAATCAAAGGTAATAAAATATGATCCACTTTATGAAAGTCAACATTCCTACATTACTTCATCATAAACTTTCCAAAACCATATTGAATTTCTTTAGTAGATAGAGATAAGGATATCCCTCCAATGTTCCCTCTAAAAAAGCAGTTATACGATATAGAGAAAATAAATCCTCCCGCTGCCTTTGGATTTGAAGTATGGATTCCATTTGATAATAATTCCACTCATACTCCTCTCAATAGGTGACCTTGTATATATAGCGTGTCATGATGCAATGAATAGTAACACAATCAGATGTATGCAGAGAGCATATCACTCATACATTATTGGTGAACGTGGATGCTATTATGAAAACAGTAAGACTGGTTTCTTCATTATCTTGAAAGCAACCTCCACAACCACCATAAAATTATTATTTGATACATGAAATGACTCCATAAGATGGTCAGCAATATGGAAAAGCCTCATGTTGTAACAAGGTCATGAAATCTTGACTTATTAAGTGAATGTCAAGTAAGCACCTTGAGTAAATATGGAATATCTTTCACAGACTTCAAACTGTTACGCAGAGTCGTCACCATTTCATCGCATCCATAGAACAGTGATATCTCTCAAGTTAAAAAGACAAGGATGTTTTTCTCACATTCAGTGAACTTATCTTAGACAAAAATATGAGAGCACAGATTACGGATACAGTATTCAGACGGTCATTTAAAATATTTAGATCTAGAATAGGCCTCAGAAACCAAATCCTGGACATTGAAAAAAGCATTAGTTAATTACAATAATCATATGATACACTAAAAAATTCCAACCAGTATATAAACAAAGACCAACTCCTGGAAACTTAACAGAATATTTGATAGTTACAAGAGAAGTTGGTGTGTGTTCACTGGAAACATAAATCATAAATGCAAACAATACAATGTAGATTGCTCATAGTTTACCTTAAAAGACGCCGGCCCATGACTGTGACACACTGAAATATTGAAGATCGAAAACCAGAATAATAAGTATTGCAGGAAATCGACTTTCCAATGCATTCATTTTGAATGAACTTTTAACAGTCAGAGGGTAATAAGTGTACAAAGAAGTGTTTGCATATTTGGGATACCTTATTAAACACTCCAAATAGAGAAAACCTGTGAAAAGGAAAACTATGCATCAGTTTCTTACTCTGTTTGAAAACAGAAGGCAATTCTTTGACATTTTTGACCTTACCCTTCCTTGGCTTTGCCAATACCCATGCAGCTTGGATGTTTATCAACTTGAAAAATTTGTAAAGCATCATAACCCAGGGCATCGATTCTCAGAAACTTGTTTCTGCTGCTGATGTAAGGATTTTATTTTTTTTATCATTGCAACATCTGACTAGCTTTATTTACTAAATAAAAGCACTTGTTTTAAGTCCATATAATAGCACACATTCATTGTAGTAATGAATTGAGTACCAAGAAATTGAAATGTAGATAAATATACTGAGTGGATAAAATTGGATCTCTGTAACACCATCAATTTTTATTGGTGTGGTGTCATATCCTTTTTGTTCAATAGTATCCACTAGCATCTCCTGCTGTAGTATAGTAAGAAGACCCCCAGCAGCACGAACTTGCATGTCGCTTTCAATATTCATCATGGAATTCAACTAAATCCCAAATAAAACCTAGTGTTAAAGACCTCATCAATGGAAAATAAAATTCAATCAACAAAGTTTCATGCTTTTATCTTATGCATGACACAATTAGAGAAGCCTTGAAAATAAAACCAAAACTAAATACTAATTAAAAAGGTTTAAAAACTTACAATAAAAATAAAATATAAAGACATGATTAAATGAGAACATAGCCATTATTAAGAATATGCCTTTGTTTAACTTCTCAACCACAGTTTTAAAATGCTTCTCTATTTTAGAATGAATTTCTGGTAAAGTGGAGAAATGTATCATATGAACAAAATCAAATAATTCATTTGAATTAGTCAATGAATTAGTGTTTGACCAAAGAAGCGCTGACACCAGCCTTTTCACCCAGTTTCAGAAATTTACCTATCTGAGGGTTGGCGGATTTGATGATTTCCCTCTTAAGCTGCCCAGATATGTGGAAGATAAATTTATCCTAATAGAAGTCTGTCGCCAAGTTGCAGAGGTGAACAAAAGCTGCACAGATAGGAAGAAAGCCAGGATTCCATTTCTAATTGGTTTGGGGTATTATGAATGCAAGTCTCAGTCTAATGCCCTCAATCTAAAAAGAGATATTACAAAGTTCTCCTTTAGTAACTATGAGAGAAGGTTCCCATTTGACAGCAAGAACTTTGTGAGGAACCACCTTTACCTCAGTCCTAGTTATTACCATATGCCACAACTTGAAGATTTCTGGGCAGACTGTGTAGATGATAACAAGGTAAGAAAAAGAGATTGGATGAGGCTCTCTTTGGCACAGATATTTAGCTTCAAGTTGGATTGGAATATAAGGGGAGTGCAGGATGATGACTCTAATTTGATTGATCCAACCTATGTTAAATGGATACAGACACAGCCCATGCCACCTATTGACTGGAATAGCAAAGAGATTGAGGATATCTATGTCAGGACTTCAGCGGTCTTGAAAAGGACACTGGTATGGCTAGCCAAGAAGAAGGAGGAAACTAGTAAAGCTCCATCAAAAGAGAAAAGAGGAGCTCGAGAACACGCAGAAACTAGCCATGCAAGCACAATTCCTTCTACACCAACACCACCAACACAAACCACGTCCCTACCGAGCAATAGTGGAAATGGGGATGATCCTCCTGAGAAAGATAAGGGTTTGTTGGCGTTTCAATTAGCACCTCTGGAGTGCTTATTTGTTACACCCCGATTGTATAGCTACTATTGCATAGGGTAATTGAGTGTAATGTTTGAATCTTTGAGATGAATAAAACGTGTTTTGTTATCAAAATGAATGTGCTCTATTTAAATGATTGTCTCATTTGATTGATACTTCTCTCGATGTTATCCTTGATGAATGTTGCATGCATAGTATTAAATTATGAATATTCTAGCTTAAGATGTTTTGTATACTGTTGATGTTGTGAACAAGTAACTGCCGAGATTGTATGTCTATGGATGCAGGAACAGGGACTATTCCTCCAGGCGGAGGGGAGACATCACTCGGGAGAGGGGCTTGGTCGGGTAACCGGTAAAGTAAATCAATTGAGCATACACACACTCACCTTAGACTGAGTAAACCGAGTCAATTTTGTATGAGTATAAGGTAAGTCATCCATAGCTTGTATGTCTTGCAAGTAGAGGTCTTGATTGTTTCTGTATGTGAAGTTTATCCTTGTGCTTAATTGTGAGATTATGATCGTCATGGTGGTATCATGTTTGGATGTAAACGTCAGAAGTAAGCATATAAACACATGTATGGTATATATACGTATCAGTAGGTATAAACATATTGATACAAGCGTAATTGGCTAATGGACTTGTCATACAGATGTATCGATATGATATACGTACGTATACGTGTACATAGAGGATTGTACTACAATATATATATGTTTATAAGCGTACGTCCGATAATGTGGAATATTAATATTTGCCTAGAATTTATATATACATACACATAGATATATATTTTGAAAGTACGATGACTAGCTCGCAGAATATATATATAATCGACAATTATATATGTATATGTATATTTATATTTGTTAAATATATTTATATATGTAATTATATATAATATTATTATAGTTATATTAAAATATATAAGTATATTAAATACTCGGGCATTTTAATATTTATATGTTTAATATTTAAAAGAACTATAATAATATTTATATATTAAAATATGTAAATGTATCTAGCTAAATATTTTAAAACTCTTAGTGTAAAATTAAAAGATTTAAGTCTTTTAATTAGAGTTAATATTATAAAATGAATTTATGGAGATATAAATATTGTTCTATTTATATTTTAAATAAATATTACCTTGGAAAATAAATAAATTTCACTTGTACAGTCATTTGGCAAAATAATATGTATTTACCATGAGTAAAATAAATAAATGACTTTGTAGTCTTTTGCTTAAAACGTATAAAGTTTATTGGGTGAAATAAATACATTTTACTTTGGATAAAATTAAAGGGTTTTGCAAAGGCATTTCATAAACCTTGTAAAAAGCGAAATACTCATACGCCAAAGGTTGAAGTTTTGAGTTTGTGAAATAATCAAAAAATGGCCAAAGGAAATCGCGCACAATTGCTCACGCGAATGACCAAGTCGTAGTTTGCAGGTGCCATCCTCCATTCGGAAATGCGTGAGAAGGGTGAAATGAAAGCCAGATGGGCACGTTTCTCCATTGACGTTTTCTTACCAGTGATAAATCCGCCATTTTTGGGCGCCTTTGATGAATACACCTGTTGGTGTCTATCATTCGCATTTTACCATGTGTGAGTGGAAAAATTATTCTTGAATAAAGTCGAATCATCTCTCTTTTTTGCTGAGTATCTTGCTAAATTACTGCCACTGCATAAGTTGACATTTTCAATGAGAAAGGTGTTGAATTCTCATGCCAAAAAAGTAGCAGGCATGAGAATTCGAAACCTATATATAGGAGTTTCTCTCTTTGTCATTTACACGAATTTCTTATTTGCTTTTGCTTAAATCCAAATTCCTTTTTGGAGAGCCATATTTTATCATTGTTGTAGTCACATTTTTTTTGAGAGCCAACTTACATATTCCATCGCCATTTCTGAGAGACTGTAGTTTTTAATATGCTGCAAACATAAATACAAAACCTCTATAGAAACCAGAATTGTGAGGAGTGATACTAGAAATCAGAAAGAGAAGGAAGAGAAGAAGCTGCTAGACTGCCACTACGGAATCAGGAAGCATTCGCCAGCAACAAGGAAAAAGGCATGAGAGTTTTTCTTAACATCTCTGTTAGTTTGAAATTAAAAAAATCTTCTTGCTTAAATTATGCATTGCTTTGCATTGTGGTATGAAGTAGGGTAGGCAATTACAAGAGAAATTATGTTTCCTATTATAGCTTGATTGCATAGGAAAAGCTTGTTTATTAAGGAGTAACTTAATTGCATAAGGAATAGCTTGATTTCATAGGAAAAGTTTGTTAAACAAAAATAGCTTGATTTCATAGGAAAGGATTGTTAAGAAGGAATAGCTTCTTTATAAAGGAACAACTTGCTTATAAACGAATAGCTTGTTTGGGAAGGAATAGCTTGTATATGAAAGAATAACTTGTTCAAATTATAAAAATGATGGAATACTTTTTAATAGAATTTTACTTGATGAATTGTATTTATTTGAATACTGTTTGATCTCCTTATATAAAGGAAAAGAGGAACTAGTTATTAAATACTAGGTCAAGGATGGAACCAGTACCAAGGTAGTCTAAAGCTTTAAAGTTAGTAGGTTAACTAGGAAAAGCTATGTACTCCATGGATAAAGAATTCCATGTTAGGAGTTACCTGAAGGACCCTTGTTGACTGCATTTCAATTCCTGATTAAGTAGTTTGTTTGAAGGTAGGTTGTCTGAAACAGGATATACCTCCCTTATGTAGCTATTGAAGTAGAATGTCTAAAGGTAGGTAATCTAAAATAGGATATACCTATCTTGTGTAAATATCTTAGAAAAATGTTGCAGGTTAGTCTGGGATAAAAGATTATCCAAAAGTAAAGGACGATACCTATACGTAGTGTAAGATAGCCTTGAGTCAAATCGGCCCTAAGTAGTGTATATGATAGATGACCTTCATTCGAAGTACTGAATGAGAATACTTTGGCCAAAGTAGTGGAAGGTACGACATCCACTTCGATGTGAGAAAGTCGAGACTACACTGTCAGTTCATTGTGATCCATCATGCTAGTTCGGGATTGAGAAATAGCAAGTTCTAAATGTATAGGACACAACACTATGCTCAGTTGGGTTGTCGCAGCTGGTTACTTTACCAATCTCTTCGTTCGAAGGGAGGACCATCTATCGAATGATAGATGTGCGGGGGACCGCATTAACAGTCCGTGGTTGGCGGAAAAGCGCTTGAGTGATGTTTCTCCTCCACAGCAGGCAACAGATACACCAAGATTTGAAAGGAAGGGAACCTGGACCGTCTTACTACTATTTGTGCAAAAGCTTACGAACTATGTATGTAATTGTGTTACTTTTGTACTCTGATTTATATTTACAATGAAAATGGAATTCATGTGGAAATATTTATTGTAACTTGCATGTATTTATCAATAAAGAAAGGAAGAATTTTATTGCAATGTCTTTGTTACTTGTTACATTTATATGTTTCAAGTGAAATGTGGAAAAATTTTATTTACCCGGTTTGGGGTTGTTTCATTATTGGAAACAGACAGCTATTGCAGGTGTTATAGTACTGCTCTTCGGATCATAGAGAGGAAGATCTCTCTTTGCTGATGTTATACGTAAAAAAGGGTACAGTAGACTAAGGTTTCTATCTTTTTTACTCAGCGGCAGGACACAAGGGTGCATAAACACAATGCGCCATAGCTAAGGTTTTCTCTTGTTTCTGCAGATCTTAACTACGACTAAACTAGCTTCTAAACTATCCTATCTCCTCAAGATAAACAGAGCATGAGGGCATAGGAGTGAAATGGATGGGTTGAATCAATTGAATCCGCCGTCTCTTTAGAATATGGCCGAGGCTCTGAACTCTCGGATATACACTGGGATAAATTTTTATACAAGCGAACACTCTTCACGGTAAGTTGGATCTAAGACTTGCCAAGGAGGAGGAACCCCTGTCCGAGGTATAGGCTGGGAAAGAACGTACTAGAAACAACAAGGTACAATGATATGGATACCATGATTACTAAGGAGGAGGAACCCCTATCCGAAGTATAGGTTGAAATCTAGATCATTAAATGTTACACCCCGAATTGTAAGCTACTACGTAATAGTATTGCATAGGGCCGAAAGGTTGTAATCTGAACTCAATGCTTGAATAAAATGGGTACCTTGTTGTCAATCTGAGTATTGTTACATTTAAATGATTGTCTCGTTTTAATGTATTTCAAAATTGATGTCATTCTTGGTGTAATAATGCATATTAAGTTATAGAATTGTTAATATTCTAACTTGTGAAATGTTGTAACTATACTGTTATGTTGTGAGCATTTGACTTCCCTGGACATATGTCAGTGGATGCAGGTATAGGTACCATTCCTCCAGGCGGAGGGGAAATATCACTTGGGAGAGGGGCTTGGTCGGTTAATCGGTAATGTGAACTATCTAAGTATACACACACTTCACCTTAGAGTGAGTATCTAAGTCAGTTGAATTAGATAATTCATCCTTAGACGTAGATTGGCATTAGGAGTCGTGACTTCTCTTGTACCTTTTTTAGGAGATGTTTGTCTGTTAACTGTCTCATGTTATTTAGTTCATTTCAATGGATCGTATTTGAATACAAGAAGTTAGGCAAGGAATATATATATATATATATATATATATATACATATATATTATATACATGCATCCATATTTATATGCATATCGATATAAGTGTGTAACTGGCAAATGGATATGCTCGCACAGTTGCATCGATATGGTATACATATATATATGTGTCTATCGAAATATATATGGACGTATATATACATATGTATATGTATATACACCACGTGTTACATATGGATAATAATAAATTATATTATTATTGCTTGTTGATTTACATCTACATGTATATGTATATATGTATAGATACATATATAAACATATCGGAAATAACAAACTGGCTTACGATATGTTTTGCAGGAGTTATATATATATACGTGTAAATAAATATATATATACGTATTAATATTATATAATAAATATACATATTAAAGTAAAAATAATAACATAAATATATATATATATATATATATATATATATATATTACTTAAGGTAATAAAATATATAATTATTTATTACCTCAATACGTATATAAATAAATATAATATTAATAAAATTATATATATATTATTTTATTAATGAAGATCATTGTTTATTCATTTCTCATCATATATTTGCAAATCGAATGTTGCCAAGTATAATGGAAATCGACTTTATCTATTTTCATCATGAAATAAATTCGAAAATAAGAAAAGGCTTCTCTAATGTTTAAAAGGAAATATTCGATGCATAACTTTGGACTTAATAAAGTCAGTTTGAAAATATTTGAGAGTTTTCTGTGAAATGAAAATGGCAGAAGAAGCTAAACCACGCGACTGTGTGTTGACGTGTTTTTTATGACAACACCAACACAGAATAAAATGTCCAACGGTCACTCTATTCCCTCTTGATCAAAGTATTCTGCATGCTAAGATTGTGTGAAAGTTCATGCGTTCAACTCCAAAGTTCCTTTTATTGCGAATAGACTCAGTTGGTTGATGTGAATATGCTGGGTATTCCAAGGGGACTTACATGATTTGCTCATTCGGAAGAAAATGCTTCTCAAATTTCGGGAGATTCGTCAATGAAGCTCGAGTTCTTAAACTAACCGGATAATGCTGAATGTAAATGATATAAGGATTAGAGATGCTACCATCTACTCCTAAAGGGGTGGAGGGCGAGGATCGACTTAAACAATCTTCAAACCAGACTTCGCTTCGTCTCCCTTCGGACAACTCTGACAAAGTTGGTGCAATCTTGAAAAGATGAGTAAGATGTTCAAATTATGATTCAGCATACACACCCCATCACAACAATGCAAGTGAACATACGAATCACAACAGAAGTTAAGTACTGATATTCCAGTTGACCACGCAAGGCGGACTTACCATCAGCAAGCTCGCTAGTGGTATGGATGAAAGAAGATATGCTCAAACCAAAGCGCCACACTCCACAATTAACAACCACTTGCATCGTTGTGATGGGGTGTGTATGCTCAACATGAAGGCAAGGTAGGCGCAACTATTTGTTAATCCGGGAAGAAGTTTATTAAAACAAACAAAATGAACGGTAAACCTGGTACAGCTTCACAACATGAAGGCAATAGTTGCGCCTGCCTTGCCTTCATGTTGCGAAACTGTACTTAAAGCTTATCGTTTGATGTGTGTTATAGTAGACTCATTCAGCCAAGCAGATAGTTGCGCCTACCTTGCCTTCATGTTGTGAAGCTGTACCAGGTTTACCGTTCATTTTGTTTGTTTTAATAAACTTCTTCCCGGATTAGCAAATAGTTGCGCCTACCTTGCCTTCATGTTGTGAGCCCGCACCTGGAGTTTATCGTACAATACATTCCTGCTCCATTTCCTCATGCTCTGTTTCTTGAGGAAATTGGATAGATATTAAAGAAGTTAGCTTAGTTGTAGTTACATGATCTGCGAAACCAGAAAATACTTAGCTGCAACGTTCTAGGTTTTCTTAACCTTGTGCCTCTACCAGCTGAGAACAAAAAGATAGGACATTAGTTTAGTTTTCTATTTCATGCATTCTAGCACAACGAGGGAGCTTCCCCTCCTAATTTGAAGAGCATTCATTACGTAGTGTGCATAGCTGTCCGTACAAACTCACACTCTAGAGGTGTTAGTTCTTACGCCAACATATTTGTAACTTTCATATTTCTTCAGCTCACTGCATTGGGCGCACTTAGCTTCTTTTGCATCACGTCCTTAATGCCTTAGCCAAATTTTCACTACCATTTCTTCTTTCCAAAGTTGCAACGTTGTCCAGCTTCATCAAATCCTCATGCCTTGGCTTCAGCGTTCATCCTGCAAAACAAAAGAAGAGCATCAGAACACTTTATAATCTAAATTCATTTTACTTACCTTATTCCCACGTTCTGACTTCCAAGGTCTACTTTATGTCTGATAAAATTCATCATTTTCTAGCAAACTTTTATCATGGGCCCATTGTGCTAGGGCGTATGCCATCTTGTTGTTTTCATCCTCCTGCCTTAGCAATTTCATTCACCTGCCATTAGGAGGTTGAGTACATTTGACCCCCTCTGCCTTCTTTTTCCATGCCTTAGAAAATTTATCCCTCTGAACCTTAGGAACTTTGTTGAATGGTTTGCCAGGCCAAAATCCTTGTCGAAACAACACGAACAAGGCATCGAAGAGTTTTAAATCATCTCCTAATTGGAAATGTCCAATACCCAGAAGAAAATTCCCCTCAGAAATCATAATTTCCATGTGTATCCAGACGAAGGGGTAAGTTTAATTTTTATTATTTTTGAAAAATAATAAAAATTACTAAGGTTTATTCCACTTTCATTCTAGAGGAATTCCACACCTGTAATCTCCATTTTTCCTGCCTTAGTATTTGTCCTTGATTTTCTTGAGAAACTTCCTTGTTGTCCCCGGCGCATTTCATGTGTCATGAGGTAGTTTCCAACTTTATCTTTGCCTTAGGCGTATTTTCTTTTGCCTTGCAAAATGCCTTAGACAAATTTTAATTTCAAATCACCCATGAAGGGCATTTCACCCCATGCAATTATTTTCACTTTACCTTTCCATGTCTAGACTTCCTTGTCTTACATCTCCCTTGGGTGTATATTCATGTGCCTACTTCAACATTTTAGATATTTCTCACCCTTCTCCTAGACTTGGGCGCATTTTCCACATGCTATTTCCATTTTAATGCCTTAGAAACTTTTCCCAAGTGACCCTTCTATACTGGGCGCATTTCAACTGCCAAGCTTCCATACTTGGGCGCATTTCATCTTGTAGACTTCCACACTTGGGCGCATTTAGCATGTGGACAAGGAACTCATGGGCGCATTTCATGTGGTGTGAAGGAAACATTCATTAGTGAGGGCGCATTTAGGGGTGTGAGGAGGAATTTTCCCACACTTAGAAAATTCTCACATTTTCCCTCTTGCTGGGCGCATTTCACACTTCAAACTTCCATGTTTGGGCGCATTTCAGCTTTGCAAAGGAAAGCGCCACTACCTTGTGACCCTTCATCTTCCTTGGGCGCATTTAGCCCATGCAACTTCCACTCTTCACCCTTGGGCGCATTTGAGGGTGTGTGAGGGAAAAATCCACGCCTTAGAAACTTTTTAAACATTTCCTCCCTTGGGCGCATTTGGAGGGGTGTGAAGGAATTCCGCCCACATTTAGTGGCTCTTCACCCTCCTTGGGCGCATTTGAGGATACCTCAAGGAATTTCAACGCCTTAGTAAATATTTCTATGCCTCTGGTGACCTTTCACCTTCCTTGAGCGCATTTAGGCATGTCTACTTTCATTTGATGCCTTAGACGTTTTCAACATCTTTGCTTCAACTTGGGCGCATTTAGCACCCTCAACTTTTATTTTCCATGTCTTAGGCGTATTGCTAGGCATCCTCCAACATGGACGCATTTTGCCCCTAGTGCTTTTACTTTCATACTTAGGCGTTTTTCCTTGCTTGAGATGGGCGCATTTTAAGGTATGAGGAGGAATTCCTCATACTTAGAAATTTTAAAGCCTTCTTCATGCCAAGGGTGCATTTTACCTCTTCTCCTGCCAGTTTCCATTTGTAGATTTGAAAATTTCTTCAACGCCTCAGCTACCTTTGCCATCTATTTTTAGTAAGTCCTTGCTTTTCTAACTTCCATAGCTCCGTTTGTTGTGAAATTTTCACCATGGGATCCTTGTAGTTTGATGAACCTGTTTTGCCTATCCCATGCTCTGACCTGCCATTTATAGCCACCTACTATTTATAGTAAGCTCTTGATTTCCTTGACTTTTGCGGCCCCGTTGGATTTGAAACTTGCTATGCCTGATCCCGATGACTTGAGTGCCCTGTTCATACCTACCTCGAGTGAAGGCCTGCTATTTATAGCCGTGTTCCGGAGATAACTTACTATAAATAGTATGTGCCTAGATTATGCCCAAATTTCACCAGTAGATTGCCTGAAGGATGCTGATCGCAGTGGGATACCTTCGTTTTTCAAAATTCTGGCTTTTTACCCTACTTTTTAGGCATCGAAGCTGGAAACCCAAATTTGATATGCATGTGCCCTGAATGGTCTCCGTTTGGCTTTGTTTCTTCTGCATGTCGCTTTGTACGCTGAGTTGAAGTGGTGAGTAGCCACTGGACTGAAGCTGCTATTTATAGTAAGTGTCCGGAAAGTGGTTCATCGGATGTCGGATGAGTTTACATGTCACGGTGCTTGTGGGATCTCAAAAAACCCAGAAAAACCCAGAAAACTAGTCAACGTTTTGGCATTGGCTAAAAATAGTAAGTCTCTGAAAACTGATCCGATCCACTTGCATGTCATATCACTGCGAAGCTCTCGTGAAACCCAGATGGAATATCCGGACATGCATTGAAAATTCTTGCATGCAAACCCTAAAAATAGCCTCGGAAGGCTGTACTTTGAAAGTCACCATTTCGGCTTGCATGTTACATCATCGCGGAGGTCTTGGAAAACCCAGATCACTTCTCTTGTCATTTATCGAAGAATTGCTTGTCTAAACCCTGAAAATAGCCTCCGAAGGCTGAACTGCTAATTGTTCAAATTTTGCGTGTAGGCACTCTGAAGCTGCCTGATTGTGCTGAAGTCATTAGAATCCCGAAATCCTGATGAAAAGCTCCCAGATTGAACACTTACTAAAAATAGTAAGTCGTCAGAACATGATGAAAATTCAATGGGAGTCTACTGGAAGCCTTCTGACTGCAATGTTCAACTCAGATGTCAATTAGCCAACTCAGTTCGGCTTCAAACTGTCTTGAAGAATGAAACCCTAATTTCATAAACAGCCAAAATTTCCATCAAATTAAACAATAGGACATCCCCGAAAGGACAAAAGATCGGAGAGAGAGAGAGAGAGAACAACCCAAAAACCAAAAGCCAAAAGACCAAAATGGAGCAAAAATTGGGGGTCCCCATTTGAATGGGGCGATGTGTCAAAAGGTCACAACACTGTGCAAGAGCGCTTCACCAGGGAGAACGAATCAACAGGGGTGACGCAGCCAAGAGGTTATTGTTGTTGCTTAATAAACCAAGACTTTTTCTAGCAAGGTGAATCACCTTCTTGTTGGCACCATGTTTTATGCCAAGCTCAACCCTTGTGGGAGCCCATTTTACTCCACATATCTGATAAAATGATCACGAACATAATAACCCTATTCCTGCATAGTGAACAAACGTGTTAGCAAAATAATTTAAGCTGAAAGCTTACTCTTGAGTTTTATGCCTTTGAAATGAAATCATCTAATAGATGCTTGATCAAATGTATGTTATATTTCTATTGATAGCGTAGGCATATGATAGGATTTGATTCGCATTGCTCTAACCACACTTCCATCATACTTGCAGATGCATTGGAGCTTGGAGCTGGATCGATTCAGAGTCACAACTGAAGACTTCAACTTGTCAACGATTCGTCATTCCAAGCAATGACGAATCACTTTCTACCCTATGCCTTTTCTATTTTCAGTTGTATAGTTTAGTTTACTTCATGTACCCCTTATTTGATTATAAAAATCAAAATAAGTTACTCCCACGGCTTGTGTGGGATTTTGGTTTGTACTTCATGAATAAAACAGCAAAAAATTATGCAATCTTATGATATCATTTTGAAATGTTTTTTTTTTTTTTGCATAATATCACTGAAATTTACATTGTAATGAAACATTGCACACTGATGAATACTTAGCAGAAATTTTTTGAACATCTTGTGTACCTTTTGGCTTTGAATTTACAATTCAGCTCCACCTATTTGAGCTGGTAGTGAAAAATAGGTAACAGCTGCATTCTGACTCCATGTTGACAAATCTGGTCAAAATTTTGTAGAAATTGGCATACCGCTTCAAGAGGAAGGAGATGTAAATATGGAGGATTATATTGTAACAAGAGTCCAGCTTGGCAAGGTCACGAATGAAAGTGCAAAGGCAAATGCACAAGTAGTCTTGGATGCGTTGGCAAGAAGGCTTGACAAAATGGAGCAAGCACGAGACATGTACAAACAAAAGGCCGAACGATATGCAGCTGTTTTGAGGAGACTTGAAAACTCTTCAAGAAATATCCAACCCATGGCTATTGAAAACCTTGAAGAACCAGCAGTACAGAAGGCAGAAAATTTTGCCTCCAAAGGTAAAGCATTGTATGATTTCATTGATGAATAAATACAAGATGGATCACAGGTAATAGTTGTTGCAGATGAGAAGGCCACACAAATAGCTAAGCTCAAATCAGAGCTTGATAAGGAGGAAAGTGCTCTTACTCAAGAGCAAAGAGAGATGGAAGAGTGCCTATCATTTTGGTCACAAATGAAACAAGCAAAGCTCAGTAAATTGGTGCAAGTTGGGGTAATTCCCGACAAGACAAAATATGTAGAGGTAAGAGAATCACTCAAGCACTGCATCAATGCGATCAAATCTCTTATCGAAGATCTTCACTATGTTCAAAAATATTTCGAAGGACATCGTGCTATCTTGGAGAAGGGAATCAAGGAGTGTCAGGCAACCTTCTTGAAGAAAAACAATTTTTCCTCCCGCCCAATGAACTTTCCAAGATCTACAAAGAAGCCATCATGCAACAAGTTGAGGAGGCCAACTTTTCCAAAGCCTCAATACATGTCATTTGTGATACACAGCTAACCATTGATAATCTCAACACGCATCTTCACAGGTGTAAGAAAATCCATTCATCCGCCAAAAGGTCGATCACAAGAGTTCACACCCTTGTAGATTACACAATCGGCCTGGATGATGCGTTCATATAGGAGACCAAGAAGAAGTATGAAGACTTTTGCGCCCAAAGCAAGGAACCATGAAGACTCTTGATATCCAGCGTTGAACTTTTTGATGCTTCCCTTTATGCATCCTTTAAATAGTTTTTGACATCTTAAATGTCTCTTTAGCAAATGTAATTACACTCAAAATTTGAGATGTAGTTTCACAGAGATGGATTACATTTTGACTAAGTGAAAGTTAGGTGAGATTTTCTTAAATTAGCTCACCTAACTTTCCTGATTTTACTCAACTGATTTCCTAGATTTGCTCTTCCCTCTCCTTTATAAATAAGAGGGATTTCTATTGTAATTTGGACCTTTAGATTTTGCAACGAAGTGCTGCCCTTTTTTGAAACAAACATTGAGACTTTGTGTTCAATTTTGTGACTGTAAATCTAATCAATAAAGAAGGAAATTGCATACCAGACTTTGTGTTGGAATCAATTCTCTTATGGTTTGAATAAGATTGGTAGTGATTAGTAGATGAGATCTGAAGGGTTTCGAACAAATTTATGTAAACTTTGTGTTACATTGTTTACTTGAATTTGTGTTTATGTTCGGTTAATTATTGTTGAATGATCTACAAGACTTTGTGCTTGTAATTGTTCATGATGTTCATGGAATTGTTGTATCTAGAAGACTTTGTGCTTCTAATACAACAAACGGTACATCTCTCACAGATCCATCGGTGAAAAAGCTACGGAACGACTTTGTGCCTTTGTGAGCTTTCCTTTTCCATTTTATTGTTATTATTATGCCTGATATCTCTACGCTTTGCTTTGACAAGATAGAGGTATTGGCATTACTGCTTGTTTTTAGTTCAAATTTATTTTGAATCAGAACTATCAACTATGAAGCATTGTAAAACATCTTCTCTGAAAAAAGAGAGAAGCATGAATGTGACACACACCCCCCATCTCGTAGTTGTAGTGTACATTTTATGAATATTTAGTTAGTTTTATTTAGCTTTTGTAAGCAGTAAGAAGGGTGCCTCCCCTTTCTAAGAGGAGAGATCATATTGCATACAGTTGTGGTTGAAATATAGGTTGTGTAATCTATTGAAAACATCATTACCTAATTTTCACCCAACAGAGCCCTTCAGTGGCAGAGGTAGCGAGGCACCAAAAAATGATTTTTCCCAGAAAAATCCAACACATGGGTTTTGTTTGTGCTTCAATGCTGAAAAAACCCATTTTGTCTATTTTTCAAAATTATGACTTTTTCCGGAAACCCTAAAAAATAGGGGCAGCAAGGCTACTTTTTCTAGAAAAATCTAACATGTGGGTTTTCTTGAAAATGTAGTGTTGATCATACCCAATTGGTCAGATCTGTGATTATTTGTTGTTTTCTTGGACATGCAAGAAGATCTAAGACAAGGAAAGAGGAAAAAGACAAGAAGAAGATTGGAAGTTATCAGCTATTTTTTTGGAAGAATTATGCCTTTTGATGCAACCTCTGATACATGGTTCCTTTGTGCAACAGATCTTCAAAAATATGAAGAACGATGAAAACCCCTCTGTCAGATCTTCAAAAACGTTCGAGAAGAAAAATATCTATTTTTGAGCTCCTCAACCTGCAAAGAAATAATGAAGAATGGACGTCTAGATGCTTCAATATGTCAATTTGGAGTTGTAAGCATCAATTGGGCGCCAAATCATGATGGAGGAGTCTTTTTGCCTGATCTGGAGTTCCCGGGAGTGATTTCCACCAATTGGGGGCCATTTTAGACATGAAAAGGTTATCTAACTAGACAATTTCAGTCAACTAAGACTCCCTTTGACTTTAGGCGTCCCTTTGAGGAGTTGAACACTTTTTTCATTAGTTTTCATGGTGAAGTGCCTCTATTCGATCCTCGATCTTGGTTGTTTGATTGATCATGAAGTGTCGCTAACAAGTCCATTGCCAAGTTGAGTCAACTCTGAAGAAGTGTGCCTGGGAGTTGCCAAGTCCAAAACCCGAATCTGATACCTCAAATTCAAGGGCGCCTTTTGCCAACAGGGTGCTTTTAGCTTCAGACTTAGTCAAATTCTTGAGTGTTCTTCAATTTCTCCATTTCGGCCCTCCGTGCTCCGATCTGAGATCCTTGTTGGCTGATGAGTCTATTGATCTTGTTGTAACGTGGGATGGAATGTCATCTCAGCTTCAGAAAGGATTAATGACTTCACCGATCCTAAAAGTTGATTTGGATGCCTCAAATTCAAGGGCGCCCCTAGTGACTATTTGACTTATGATTTTAAACTTGCAAGCTCCTACGAACTGCCCCAGCTTGGTCTCTGTCGTCAGGTGTCTGATTTGTCTGTTGTCTTCGTTGACGATGTCATTGTTGAGACAGATCAAGACAAAGGAGGTTATCCTAAAAGTGATTAAGCTTGCAAATAGCATCTGACTGCCCAAAAAGGTGGGCGCCTTTCTTCAACAGGGGCTCTTTTGACCAACACTTAGCCAATTTCTTGACATTCTTCCTTCAGCTTTCACCATTAGGTGTTTTCTACTTGATCTCCACCTCTGATTGTTTGACAAGTCCTATGGACGCGTAGTTGGATTGATCGTGAAGTTGAGAGAGAGTTGAGCAGATGCCTTGAAGAAAGCAGTTGTTGAAGACCTCATCAGGTGACTCAAAATGATAGGAGCCCCTGGCCTGCAGGGGCGCCTTTGCCTTGATATCCATTGGTTTTCCCTCCATTTGGCATGCTTGAACGATTAACACTTGTTGGCTTTGATGCATCTCACAGGCTGACAAACAAGTTCGTTGTAAAGTTGTGCTGACGCCGGAGAGATGACTTGAAGATGAGCTCGTTCAACAACTAACATCTGGAGCATCTAATTCAAGGGTGCCACTAGTCAACAGGGGCGCTTTTTCTCATGTTTGACTGCCATTTAAGACAGTACTTGCTTGTAGCATCTCTTGACCTTGCTTGCGTCTATCGTTGATTGATGAATCAGATGACCTAGCTCGATGATGCATTAGAAAGCCAGCAAGAACATGGAGAAGACGACTGCCTTGGTGAAGGTTGATGACTGCTTTTGATCTTTTGAATTCAAGGGCGCCTTTCTTCAGTAGGGGCGCCTTTTAGGTGTAAGTTCATCATTTTCTTTGAAAAACTTCATCTCTTCATGTTTCGCGTTCATCATGCATCGTGACTCTGTTTGATCATTGTTGTTGACACATGCATCCTAGCAAACACCTCCAGCATGCTATGTGTACGGGTGTTGGAAAAATGACTAAGGCATTCAACTACATAACCTCCTTGGTAGTAAGGCGTTCATTTTCCAAACTTAGCCAGTTTTCAGCATTTTTCACTTTTCAAAATCCCCTTCGTCGTAGAGCATCTTTTCGAGCCTTTTTCCGCCATGGATTCTTCATTGAAGTTTTTGAAGTTTAGTTTCAATGGCATCCCATGTCTCAATTTTTCAAGTCTAAGCTATTAAAATCATGTAAAAGATGCTTTATCAAGTCTTCAGTTTTCACAATCCAGCCTCAGCTCGGTCTTTGAGATCACTCCGCCAAAAATATTTGTTCCTATTCTGGGAAAAATCATTATAGTGCAGGCCTAGTCTTCATATTGATTGCCTACATAAAGAGATCTTAAGACTGCAGCATCGTTGATTGTTTGGTATACTGATCTAAAGGGGCGTTAAGAAATTCACGCCTGCGAGTTCTTCAAATCTAGTCGATTAATTTTTTTGTGCATCCATTTGGCAGTCACTTTTTCGGCATCTTTTATTCATAGAACCCTTTAATTTAAATGTCGTGTGCAATAAAAACCGCTATCGTCTCTTCACTCTAGATCCACTTTTAATTGAACTTAGTATCCCTTGTTTCATTATGTGTCAGACGCCTTTTCATCATTGGAATGAACTATATATAAAGGCCACCTAACTTCATGATCATACTGAAGAGCACAAAGATTTACTGAGAGGGGGGGGGGGGTGAATCAGTAAATCAATCACAAAATTTTATTTCTTAATCTTTTCAAACTTTTTACAATCAATTTTTGATATGAACCAATTTCCCCAAATTGATACAACTTTATTGAAATACTATTTTTAAAGTAGGCACCAACCTACAGACTTACACCAAGATGATTTAGTAGATTGAATTCCACAAGGAACACCTAGACCTCTATAAAATTTAGTAGACACCTGCCTACAAGGAGCACCAACCCCTAATGCAAGCCACCAAACCTTGACTTGATGGAAGTGAGACTGCCTTCAATCTGATCTGCACAAACCCAACTCTCCAATCTGCTCTGTGTGATAAATAATATCACCTTCAGCCCACACAAGGAGATAGAAATCTGACTGAACTGCTCTCTTACTCACACAACCACACATGCAACCTTGATTTGGATGTTATTTATGTATGTCACTCAAACATTGCAACCTTTAGATGAAAGAACATAACTATACTTGCATCCATTCAAAAACTGTCCCTTCATAAAGTAAATCTGAGTTAGTTTGATATTAATCGAATCTCTTTGTTTTGCTTACCTCCCCTTTTACCATATGTTTAATTATTAAATCTGTTCTTTTTCTTTGGAATTTAGACACATCTCTTAGTGATGAAACACATCTTTTCAGCAAACACACATATTAATCTTCAAGTGTATCATCTTTTGGATAAGCACTTTCATACTCAACCAACACATCTTTCTGTTGAAGACACTTCATGTATAGAAGAACACGTTTTTGAAGAGACCCGTCTTTTATTTTCTGAAGCACGTCTTTTGGATCATAATCGCATTTTTTGATCTTTTAGATTGAAACAGATTTATGAAGAAACACGTATTAAGAAAAAACGTATGTCTTGAAGATCGCACCATTTGAAATTCGGTTCATGAAGAGCCATGTCCTTTCAACCACGTGCCAAATGAACACGTCCCTTGAAGATACGTCCATGAAGCATGGTCAACGTTTCTTAATCAATCGCTCATTTAACAAATCGTATTTCATTTTGAAACACAACTTTCGAGTGAGACGTCTTCAGCAGAGAGATCGACATTGATAATCTCGGAAAGCTTGAGGTGGCCCGTATTTGTTCTTCTAGACGGCAATGATAATGCGCAGAGGGCTAGACTCTAATTAGATACCCGATAGTCACATAAAATCCATGTATATTCTTCTAATTTCGATCTGCAGGTTGCTATATTGATATTATATTGAAACTGTCTGAAGCACACTTATTTTCTTGTAGAAATGATATTTGTGTTAATATTTATAACAGATTATATCAATCGATACTCTGTCTTGGAGCAACCTTGTTTTCTTGTATAATTGAATGAGTGCTTTGTATTTGAGGACTTCTTGTTTTTGACATCAATGACAAATCTTCTAACACATACAAGTCGCCTTGAAGGATCTTGTTTCTTGAGGAGTATCGCCTAATGGATGTTATTTGATAACTCATGGAAGATTTTGACCTTTCTCTGACAAATGATGAAGTAGCTCTTCTTAGATGATCATCATTCCAATTCAAAGCTCGAATTTATTTGAGATAACTATAATGAATAGTACCAGTTATTTTGTCATTGCAATTTGTGATATCTATTATTGCTGGCAATTTTTTTGGTGGTTTATTAACTCTAGGTGGCGAGTTTCACCTCTTTACAAAAACACCGCCTATAGCATAATTACCATGCTAGCGGACTTTTGACAGGTTATGCTAACCTATGAAATTACTGCCAACTCCAAAATGCCTGCTCAGAAGTTCTCCTCATTCGCTATAACCACTTGTGAGCTTTTCATAGCATTTCTGATCTTTGGAAATCTACATGGTGATCTAATATTGACTGCTCGAAGAACCATTATTTCAATTTTAATACCCTAAGTGATTGTCGCAGCTTATTCTTCTCTTCCTCATGTTACTCACGAGGCATTCCCAATCCTTCGATTGGCTTCTAAATAATCTTCGGTGCGGTCCATTTCCTTGATTCAAAACTTAGACTTTCTCGAACATGGTCCATATGCACATGAATGCCATTAACCTTCTTGTTGAGAGGCTTGTTTATTCCATTAACTGGCTGATCCAACATGCAGGGGATTAGGAATGGATCGTATTTATTTTGGAAAGGCTCTTTGTATTCCTTTCAGGAAAACATTGTCTCTGTTTTGATATTATGGCGCAAGCTCGATACCACCATTAATTTTCAAGAGTACTGTTGTCAGATAAATTTTGCATCCTTGCTAAAGCTATGAACTTAAGCAACCTACTGACACATTGGAACACTTCGAGGTTGTGGGTGACCTGGGAATGAAGTGAACCTCCAGATTATGGGCTGGTTCCCTTTGAATCTTCTTGTAAAACCAATTTTCGTAACAGGTGAAAAGGGGTAAAAGGATTAATGTAGAAACTAAAATAAAATAAAATGGAACAATGGTGATACACCTACGGAAAGAAATTCTGACAAAAAGCTGTTGGAACTCACAAAAAACCTCAACAAAAACAATCTCACAACACAACAGTATATGTCTGCAAAAATGATTCTATGAAAAGTTCTGACTATTTTAATGTTTAAACACAAGGAAAACAATAATGTTTCCACAAATATAAAAGCATAAAAAAAGATCACTAGCATAGACCTGCACTATGACATAAGACCTTTTGCATTCAGCATGGAAGGAATTTGATAAAATAGAGGACTACACAGGATTTTATCATGCAATTCACAACCAATACCAAACAACAAAGAGACAATGTGAAGGAAAAAGATTTCTATTGAGGAAAAATGAGAATCTCTATTATTTCTACCCAAAATATCATGAGTTAAAAAATGTTAAGTATCTGCCTCAGCAAAAACTCCAAATCAAGAACTCCCTTCAACAATGAAAGAAGAGAAGGACTTATAGAATTGATCTCCGAATTCGGAATTGAAATTTGGCTCCGAAATCTGATGTGTTGTCAATCTTCTCCTCCAAATAGGGCATGTAACTGCCATCTAACTCCAAGAAGAGTTGTCAAATTTCACCAACTTGGTGAGCCGTATGCAAGCAATAACCCCTACAAATCAAGTTCAAAACTGAAAGTAAACTCCAAATCCATGCCTCAAATCACTCCTTGACTCAAGTCAAGTCAAAAGGAATTCAAAACTGAATGCAAACTCCTGATTTCGTGCTCAAAATTAGCTATCTTTGCTCCACATGTTGGCAAGACTTTCTCAATCACCTCCAAGATTTATGTAAGTCCTCAAAGCTCCATTTGACTAAGTCTTTTTTGAAATTTTTAATAACACCATTATCTATGCATTTCAGATATCTTTATTTAAAATGTTTATAATTATCATTTCAATAAAGATTTACAATCTTGAGTCAAATGCAAAAAATAAACTTATGACTAAGTCAAGTATACAACAGTCAAGACTAAGTCTTGCTTTTTCCAATTTTGCATTTAAAGATATCTTTATTTAAAATGATTTATAAATCATTTTAAAATAAAGCTTACAAGTTTAATACAAATGCAAAACAAACATAGACTATGTCAAAAACAAAAATATACGAAGGCTTCAAAATAAAATAAAAGGCTAAGAAGCTACGGATGAGGCAAAGAATGAATGAAGTCAATTTTTTTTTTTTTAAAACCTTAAGGCATAAATGCCTTACTCCATCCATCGACCATTCTAGGGTTATAACCCTCAAAGAGAATGAAATTCGTTCACTTCATTTCACTTGCTTTCACTTGTTGTGCTGTTGGGAAGCGCCGCCACTGATGAAAAACCCTAGCCGCGAGCTAGGAGATTGTGCTTGGGCGCCATTCTGAAGTTGGAATCTCATGGTAAGTTTGATTATTTGCATTGAATCTCGCTTTTTCAGAAATTTTGTAAGTTTTTTTAAAGCTTTTACAAGCTTTTAGCCGCGGCTGTACAAATAGCTAATAATTTTTTCCCGAAACATTGCTTTTGTGCTTGTATTTGAACTTTTGATGCCTTGATCCTGGGCACCATGGACATCATTGAATGAGCTTTGAAGCTTAAAAAGAACCTCTATATGTATCTCTTCCTCACCATGGATTCGGATTTTGGAAAGAATGAAAAACAGGGAAGCTCGCGGCCATACATTTCCTTCAGCTGCTTTTAGATTTTGGGCTTTATTATTCCTTGTTGCAGGCTGCCATTATTATGCAGATTCTGAAAGCTTAACAGGGGTAAGTGAAACTTGCTGCAAATCTGGAAACTTTTCCTCTATTTTCAAAAAACTCTTGAGGCTCACAGATCGCGGACTAAGCATTTTTCTGATGACCTTTTTGTGTATGTGCTTGTCTATGTTTCATTGCGGCCTTCAGGGATACCTTTGGACGAGGTTTGGCTTGAGAACTCCTCCATTACACTATTTTTTCCTGCAATTTCTGGAGACTAACAGAAGGTTAATGTCGATCCCTCTCAGTTTATGACTTTTTCCTCAAATCTAGAAAGTTTTTCTTCATTTTTATTTTATCTATAATGTCTGATAATGACAAAACCCTCTCCTAGAGAGGCCATCATAATTTCTCTGGTTTGTTATGCTGAATCCTCCCAGTGAAGCTGGATATTGCATTTTACCCTTCTTTGGTGAAAAACCCTTCATGAATGGCCGCGGGTTTGCATATACTTAGTCTGGGTATTTTTATTGCATCATACCTTTGTCTCCCATGGCAGATGAACTCATTCTAAGAAGGATTTGACTTCCACCTTGCATCTGTAGCAGCACCTCAAAACAGAAAGCTTATGTCTCCTTTGACACTATCTTTCAGCATAAACCCAAATGGACTATGTTTTATGATGTCCACACCCTGTGATTATTTCATTTGATGTTGGTAACTCCCAGCCTTAGACGCCATATGAAACTTCTCACTTGGCTTCATGCATTTTAATAGCATTTTTTGATAAAAATAAGAGTCTTAAAAAATAGGAGTGCCTGAGCTCCTCCATGCTCTGTTTGTTCACTAATTTTTTATGACATTGTATACTGCAATGTGACTGTTACTATACTGAAAAATGAATAATGACTACTCATTTATGATCCTCCTGTAGCTTTATTGAGATACCAGAAATTTTCTCCACATCCTGATAAAAGGAAAAGGAACTTTTATTTTGTTACTTCCCTAAGCCAGCAATATCTCCTTTTAAATGACTGAGCATTGTAAACTCTATTGACATGAGCTTGTTCATTGGTTCACTAAAGTAGATGCTTTGTCCTCTTAACATTTGATGAGTTGGGCTCTACCCTTGTGGGAGCCACATTTTACCCCACTCATACTGAAACTGATGAATAGACAGCAACATTACATTTCCTGTTTCTGCACATGACGAAAACCAGTTAGTAACAAAATGCATACCCCAGACACATTAGATGGTTTGGTAACTTTTCTGGTATATGTAAGGCATGCATGACTGATTTTATGCATTTTGAAGAACAATTTATACATGCATAAGATGAATGTGCATATGATGAATGTAATCAGCCATTGCTTAGAGCATTGCTCTAACCTTTTTCTCATTTCTTGCAAGGAACAGAAGCGAAAGACACAGAGAAACAGGACAACCTACAGCAGACCAGAATAGACTGGTCATTCAGGCAATGACTGGTTACCTTTATTCTATGTACTTTCATTTATTTCCATTGCTTGTTCATGTACACGCTGTTTTCAAAATGCATTGAAAGAGCAAAAGTTAATCTCACGGCTTGTGTGGGATCACAGAAACATGTTTCTCAATAAATGAATTGTTCTTGATATGCAATGGTTTATGATTAGCAATCTGGGTTTTTTTTTTTATTACATAATGGAATGCTAAAACTGCAATTGTTCTGAAACACATGTTCCGTAATCATAATGAATGATCACTTGCATTCCTGAAAACATTAGCAATACTTTATACAAAACAACTACTGCAAAATGAATGTTTCAGCCTGAACATTTTTTCTTGAATGAAAATTGTTTGATTTTTGCTTTGTTGAACTGTTCAACCAGTTTAGGCTAAACTGTTAGAATGATTTTGCAAATCATTCCTAAACATACCTTCATTCTTGGAACAAAGCTTGGTTGAACGACTTGTAATAAAACAATTTGTACCCCAGCAAGTAATTGCTCTCATGATTACTAATTTTAAGCCAGGTGCTAAAAATTGGTAACAAGTACCATTCTGTCTGCCTTCTCTTTTCCCACGATATGCAATCCAATAGAGATTTTGATTCAACAAATTATCTAAATAGCTTTGCGACCCATGCAATCTTTTTGACTGATACTTTTCCTCGAGGCATTTAAGGCTTCCCAAATCTGTCTGTGACAAACTTTTCCTGATTTAAGAACTTCGTGCATATCGATGCAGAAATTTTTATACTATTGGCCCCTTGTATGATTGTCAGCTGCGAACTGAGTGAAATTCACTGCTTCCCTTTGCATTATGTTAAGTAAATCACGGGCGCAGATTATACCTTTACAATCAACATTTAACAAGGAACTTGCGATCACAAATACAGACAAAATCTTATTGCCATTGTGCCATGAGAAAGAATGGTAACTGTCATTGATAAAACACTTGCGTCCCAAGATTAATGTACCGGCAATATTATCTACTCTGTGAACCTTGAAAGAAATGCTCCTTTTCTGGAAGTATCTTTTGAACAAGAGTTCATGGTAACTATGATATCAACAGAAATTCCAAAGCTCTTATTACAGTGCAGGTTTGGTGAAAGAAACACAGTGTTTGATGTAATTCATTTGTCATCAGTGTTAATTTCTCTGATTTCAGGATCTGAGCGAAAATAGAATCTGAGGCTTTTGTTTCAAATGCTTAAGGGAAAAGCCAGTTATCTATTCACTCATCAGGGGCAAATGGCCAGGTTGTATGAAGTGTTATACTTTACATGTAATTGCTAGAAATCTAATGGTTGACATGATTTGAGGCACCAATCAATGCCTTCTTAGGTGCATTCTGTATATTTACCAGTGCTCGACCATGATTGTTTTCTTTTCTCTCTCAGTGCATGGTATTTGTATCTGTCTTAGTGTTCATATCTTTCATAAGCAGACTTATAAAATTAAAAATAGTCTCTGAAAAAGCTTAGAGACAACGAAGAAAACTCCTGTAGCTTCAATCTTTGTAAAGCTTTCTCCTTGGATTCAGATTACTTGTAACCATTCATGACTCAACCTTTTTCATACAGGGCTAGCATGATTAAACCTGGTACAAAATTATATGGCAACTTTAGGAGAAAGTTTGACTTTTGCAACGACTACCAGAAGTTTGACTGATAGTTGAATAGGGAAAGGGCCCAAAAATGGGGACAACACTATGTATTGAAGATTATGAGAAACTATTCTATGCCTGAATGGTACCAAACAAACAGCAACCTTGAAAAATCAATTGCATATAAATTCAGAACAAAATGTGGACAAGTGTTTGACAAAACGTGCGTGCACTTGGAAGTGCAAAACATTAAAAAATATTGTATTGAAAATTAGCTCAGGATATTTCATTATATTTCTGATAGAAATCATTTCATGAACTCTCTTTACTTAGTAAGAGTTAAAAACAAGGATAGTCATCTTTTCTTTGTAAAACATATCAGCATTTCAGTAAGTACAATGATCAAAAGTAAATCATAGAAAGATATAGAAGTCAAAGAATAACTTACAAAACAAATTCTCTCCTTATCATTTAAGTCTTTATCCATTCCAACAACTTGAAGGTACATCAATCTAGTACAAGAATTAATGCAAATATTAAAAAACCATTGAAGATGCTAACTTTCAAATTATGTAACTTATGGCAAATGTATTTGAATTGAAAAGTACAACAAAGGTGCTAACTTGTACTATTCAAAAATATATACAAACTTTGAGGAAAAATAAGAATGTAATAGCATGTGGCCAAAAATCTTTGAGCATTATTTCAAAAGGAAAAAATGACATCTTTTATTAACATAAAACAAAAAAAAAATCCTAAACATCTATAATATTACTAATTCTTTTGATAGAATAGGGTACAAAGTTATGTGAAGGGACAATATGATATGTGCATACTTTTTATCATTGTTATTCCATACATACATGTATATATATAGTTCTAGATACTCTATGGATTATGTAAAGACCCTTGGCCAAAGTAACAAAATTTTCTCAATTATGCACAGTTTGACAATACAAGCATTTTGTCAAACAGTTTACTTGCTTGCTGTTTTGAATATTTTTTGAGATTTTTGCCAGGAGTTTGAAGAATATTTATGCACTACTTCAATCATAGACTCTTCCCAAGCTTCAAATGCAGAGTGATAGTTATAGGCTATATTGAAAGAGTTAAACGTATTTCTCACAACATGCAGCATGTATGATTTACAAATATCATCTCTTACAATTTTTATATTTTGCATATAAATATTCAAGCCAAACCATGTGAAAACATTCCATAGATCTACTACTGAAAATTAACACTATATATGAATTTCCAGAACAGCATACACATAATTTAATACTGACAATCTACTGACCAGGTAAATGGACCCACCAAGATTATAGACTCTAACTTATCAATGAGCAATACAAGAAACTGGCGCTCAAATACAAATCAATTCAATATATATATACATCATACATTCATTACATACATCACGAAGAAAAAATCATTCAGATTACATCATATCATCATACACGACATAGCATATAAAAATAAAAACATGCATCCATAACATGTGCATAAATCATCTATCACATGAGCATAAATCATCCATAACACATACATAATTAAATCACCACTGCATCTCATAAATCTGATCAAAACAAATATCCAGAAATACAAGGATATCAAATGTTTCAAAAATATATATCAAATACAATGGCATAAATGTGTACAACATGTCCATCACTGAGGGGCATCTGACTGTGGAACATGACTGCTGCTACCTCCAAAGGTAGTAGGTCTCGACGGATCTCTGCTCCCAGAAGCTCTGAGCTATCGTCTGATGTATTTGAATATATATGGCCTCTTGCATCTATATTCAATTCTACAATGTATATTCAATTCTGCTCAAATATCTTCTGAAAAACTTAGAAATACTAATTTCAATATGCACAAATGTAGCTTTTGTGTGAAGCCACTTGAAGAGCAATCTTTGGGTGATATTTCACACCTGTAGATCACTAATCTGAGAGAGCTTTCATTCTTAAAGATTGATTTTCTTCTAGAAACCTTGCAAAAATTCTCATAAGTTTTGTAAAGTATGAATGAATTGAAAAATGTTTTTTGAGTGCTTTTATATCATCTCCAAAAAGCCACGACCACCTTGGCTTTTTTAAATCCATTTAATAATAAAATATCATTTTCTTTTGTTGCTCAATAATAAAATAATATTAATGCTCGTGTGTGGCATCCCCTTTATGCTTTTTAGTAATGACCTTATGATTTAAATAAAACCATATATTATAAAATTCATTAATCATCATTAATGATATTCACTTTATTTGAATCATTATTAAAGTTATAATCAATAAATCATAACTCCATAAATACTCATCATCAACTAATTATGCCAACACCACGGGGTAACCCACTACTCAAACTACTCTTCCGAAAGGCTTACTATAAATAGTAAGGTTGGACCCCAACATTCAAGTGACTTACTAAAAATAGTAAGTGAGTGCAAACGGAGCCTGAAACGCCTGAGGAAGGTCATCTTTAAATATCCCAGCACTAGAGAGGAGAACACTATAAAGTTATAAACTGCCATCTGAAGAACCAAGAAACTCCCACATAAGGCCCTCAAATCACCAACATTAGCCTACGAGGACCACTAATAGGCTAATCCATCAAAACTCTGATACTAGCTAAAAAGGGGACATTACAGTGATCACAAAGTATTTGATAGGATGGAGAGATCAACCTATAGAGGAAGCTACATGGGATTTTGCAACTACAGTTATGACTTTGCATAACACCTTGAAGAGGTATATTGAGGAGTATGGTTTTGGGTTGAGCAGATATTTCTTTCAGCTGCCCAGGACCATGTTAGGTACAGGGATTGCAATTATGGACCTTACATGGATGTTTCAGCAGGCAATGTTTCATGGTTTAGGTTTTGACCCTTACAGGTGTCTCAACTTAGGAATTGATGATGATTACCTTCGTAGTTTCTAGGAGAGAGTGTTGTTGTGGAACGATGTTATCACAATTTTTATCAGAGTGGCTCAACGTCAGCATGGTAGTTTCCTTCTAAGATTGACTTGGGACCCTAGAATCTTACTTGGTTTTAATGTGGATCAATCTGTTTTTCTTGGAGTTATGATGGCATTGCTTCAAGACAAGCAATCTTTGGAAAGGGAGGACTGTAATGTCCCCTTGTTTAGGATTTCCTCATTTGGTAGTTGGTGCTATCTTTCGTGATTTGTGTCTATATATTCAGAGTATATTGATGTCGCTAGAGAGCTTTCTAGGATTTTTTGGGGTTTTTGTAATCATTGGTGAGCAATATTGCTATTTTTACCAGTGACTCTTTTTAGAACTTACTATTTTTAGTAAGTTTCAGGGTATCTCAGTTTGGGCCAGTTTGGTGTTTGGACACACTATTTTTAGCACTATCATATTTTTAGTAAGTGTTATTTTATGAAACTGGTCTTGGCAGCAATGTAGTGTAGGGTTTCCAATTTGGGCAGTGCTTGGCAGTTGTAGTTTAGTGAGTTCTAATGTTTTGGCATATTATTCTCCTAAGTCTTCAAAAGGGGATTATATGACTTATGTTATTAAGTTATTAAAGACCCCCTTGACCTAGTAGAGTGTTGGCGTTACAATTCGCACCTCTGGAGTGCATATTGGCAACGGGCAGCTATGCAGAGTGCATAATTACATCTCTTCAAATTAGGAGAGGAAGCTCCCTCTTTTGCTGATATGTGTGAAAAAGTAAATTATCTAAATCCTATATTTTTGACTCAACTCGAAGAGGCGCGAGGTTAAGAAAACCAATACATTGCAGCTAAGGTTTTTCTCTGGTTTTGCAGATCTTAACTACAACTAACTTAATACTTTAATCTATCCTATTTCCTCTAGATAAACAAAGCAAGAGAAATTAGGAGCAAGGAATTGGTATACGATAATCTTCAAGTCAGGATTTCCAAGGAGGAGACGGCTCCTATTTGAGGCGTAGGCTGAAAGAAATGTTATTGGCAACAACATCAAATGACAATCTCCACTTCTAAATTCCCAAGGAGGAGATATGAAACAAAGATTACTAAGCACAACACCACACAATAAACTTCATCTCTAAATTCCCAAGGAGGAGACGACTCTTATCCGGCGTGTAGATATGAAACAATCTTATTAGAAACAAATATAACCCAAGACAACAAACTGTACGAGGTAATGAGTTTAAAAAAGTTCTAAGGCATGGAAGCAAGTCTCAAGGTAAGTTGTGAAATATTTTCAAAGGGGTTAGATGAACATCAATGAATGTTTTCAGTGGGTCGAGTCATAAAAATTAAATCAACCCCTTTGAAGTGCGCCCATGAATAAATAAAGTTAGGAATTATTTTCCTAAGGGAATTTTAATATTTTTTCCAAAGGGAAATATTTTCTAAGTGGCCTTTGATTATTTCCTAAGGGGAATTAAATTTCGAGAATGGATTGATCTAGCGAATGATTTAAGATCAACGAGGTTAAATATTTTGAAGAGGATTAAAATTTTCTAAGGCGAATGTCATGGAAATAAAATTTAAATGTTAGAGATTTTAATGGGCTGGAAATTATTTTAATTTCCCCATAGAATTTTAAGTTGGATTTAAATGAATCAAAATGCAAGTGATTTAATTAACAAAGTGTTAACTGGCAGTTTGGAGGGAAAATTTCAAACTCTACAAGGGAAAGAATCTTCATTTTGGGAAAATGCTATAACGGTTGGCTGACAACTCGCCCACCACTTTGCCAGAATTAGAAGATTTCTAAGTAGTGGGAGTGGAGAATTAATGAAACTGTTAAAATTGACTCCCACACAAACTAGCAAGATTCTCTAGTGTTGTACCCAAACCAATTTTTTTGCTTCATTAAGGCATTTTTTTTAAAATGGTCTAAACCTTGTAAAAGTGGGGTCAAAACTCAATTTTTGGGCAAATCAAGTATGGGCTTTTGGTCAATATGATGCCAAGAAGATACTGGCAAAATTTGGAAATTTTGAAAATTAGGGTTTCCGGACCCCGTTTTTAGGTCAAAACCCTAAAAAATAGGAACTTGTCAGAATTGGCTGAAATTAATTTTGATTGGCTTATCTCACACACGATCACAGTGGTGAAGTCAGTTTCAGTTAAAAGTCAGTTTAAGCCTATGGGTAGTTTCACTTTTTCAGGAGAAAAGTTAGGACCTCTAAGGTCGTCGATGGTAGTTGGCCAGTACCAGGTGTCAAAATCTAAGCCTGAAACTCAAAGCGGAACGTTCTACGATGAAAGATGTTGAGAAATATGTTTTTTGACGGAGGGGTTTTTCAAATTGGCAAAAAGTGCTAAAATATTCTAAGTTCGGGAACTTTTCACTATGTAACATAGTAGACACTTGCACAATCAATGTGCAAATCAACTTTACAGTGTTCGTACATGTGAGAATGATGAAGTATAGTCATGCACACACCTCAGCAGTCGTAGTACTTTGACATGGTCAACCTCAGCAGTTAATACAATGTTCACAAAACACGAAATGGATGAAAAAATGAAGTACAGAGCAAATTTGCGCCCCTGTAGCTCAAGGGCGCCCTTCCATTTGAAGGTCAAGATTCAGCTGCTTTGGATTGCGAACACACTCGTTCTCTTCTGATTTTAGTCAGCTTTCTGACTAGCTATGGAGCAAGTTCATCTGAAATACGGAACTCTGGCAGACGAAGGCAGAAGCAGAAGTTACAAAGAGTGTATATATCATGAAGATAGTCAAAGAATGCAGATATGTGCCGCTGTAGCCCAGGGGCGCCCTTCTTTTTGAAGGACAAGATCTGAATGCATGTGCTTACTGATGGATTCAGTCTCTTCAGGATCAGTCTGGCTTTTCGCCGAGCTATCAAGCAAAGGCATACATAGTGCAGAGCTCCGATTATCAGTGTCAGAAGTAGAGACTGCAGGCATGATACATGTCACAAGGAATTGCCAGTTGATGGTTTGAGCGCCCCTGTAGCCCAAGGGCGCCCTTGAATATGACTACCCAAATGAATGAAATTGCAGTTGAGGTCTTTTTGAGATCTTTTCTAACTTAGTTCAGCTTTGCAGCAAACCCGTTCGCGAGATGATCTGACATTCTGAGTGACCGTGACAAGGGTTCCACCGAGCACGTAAAACAGAGGATGGTTAAACATAGCTACACACAGCTGCACATCTGTAGGCTAGGGGCGCCCAGCCTTTAGGCCTACCAGATGGGGTTATTTGCTTTCGCATTCTTCACAAGACTTGTGTGTGATTACTCCAGCTATCCAACGAGTCCAACCGTCAGCCTCCGATATTTGGCGAACGCTCGTACGTGCGAGGTCAAGATGGTGATGTTGAAAAGTGAGAGTGACTAAAGACAACCAAGAAATGGCTAAGTATGGTGAGTACCAATCTCCTTGAAAAAGGCGCCCTTCTCTTTGAGGCCTTAGAAGCAGTTTTTTGGCTTCGTCGTTTCCAGAGACATGTCTTGTCAGTTGACTCAACTATGTAGAGAAACAGATGGCGCGCGAATCAAAGCATCCCAGCTCCCGATATCAGGGGTCAAAGTATGGTGTTCAAATGAAAGTCACACTTTTGTCAAAATGGTATTTGTGCTTTCACAGGCCAGGGGCACCCATCCTTTTGGGGTTCCTGATTCAGTTTTCAGATACCTTACATATAGTCATTGGATGCAGAGTACTTCCAGTCACGCAATGAATCTACTATCCAGTCCGCAGGGTTCATCATTCACTGTCAGCAACAGTTTGAAGCATCAGAAGGAAATACGGAGAAATGGCTAAGTTTGCAATCAGTGCATCAATTTAATCAAAGGCACCTAATTTTCCAAGGTGTCAGTTATTGATTTTAGCAGTTGTAGCTTCAAGTAGACATTTCATCATTGTCATGCAAGCTTCGCAATGGATATCTCAGATCAATCACAGGGTCATTCGGTCACCCAGAAATCAGAGTTGAACATGGTCAGATGTAACTTTGCAGTCAACTATAAAGTAGGAGATACTCAAAAATCTCATAACTCTTGCAAATAGATGCCTAGAAGGTCAAAATCCGACTTTTTGGAATCAGTGAAGTTTACTGAGCACATCCAGATGCTATTTTTAGCGAAATGATTAAAATAATATTTTTGCATGCAGAGCATTAAAAAGTGACGAATTTCTTCAAAGAGCTAAATATGGCGCCTCTTTTTAATTTGGATGTTTTAAATTTAATGTTATTTTTAGTCTGAAACTCAGAGTCAGTGACAGTTTTGTTGTACCCAAACCAAAAAATCTGCTTCATTAAGGAATTTTGCGTAAAATGGTCTAAACCTTGTTAAAATGATGTCAAAACGTAGTTTTTGGGCAATTTAAGTATGGGCTTTGAGTCAATGTCATGCCACGGAGATACTAGCAAAATTTGAAAAAATTGAAAATTAGGGTTTCGGGACCCCTATTTCTAGGTCAAAAACTCTAAAAATTTAAACTTGTCAAAATTGACTAAAATTTGTTTTGATTGGTTTATTTTGCTTCACGATCACAATGGTGAAGCCGGATTCAGTTAAAACTTAGTTTAAGCCTGGTGGGTAGTTTTCGTTTTTTCAAGTGAGAAGTTAGGTTTTCTGAGCTCATCAATGGCAGATGGCCAGGTGGCTGGTGTCGAAAGCTAAGCTCAAAACGCTTTGTTGATGTTTCTATGGCAAGTTTTGTCTAAAAAGTTACTTCATCTCAGAGGGGATTTTCGACGAAGTAAAAATGCTGAAAAAATTGGCTAACTTTGGAATAAAAAGCGCAACTCTGAGCCAGGGGCTCCCTTGATTCTGGAGGCTTAGATTAACTTTTCGGGGTTTGTCTCTTCCAAGATGTCTTCTTCGGAATCTTGCCAGCTTCGTGATGAGCCTACCAGTCAATCCAGAAGATTTGTCAGCAGCCTATAGCTGGAAGTTAAGTGATTTTTAGCTAGTTGGAAAAATGGCTAACACTGGTGGAGAAAAGCACGCCTGGAGGCCAGGGGCTCCCAAGAATTCAAGGCATCAGATGTCAGTTTTTGCATTGACTATCTCCAAAATGATCTTCTCGACTTCAGCCCTACTTCGCAATGAATCTATTAGCCAGTTTGTAGGACCAATCAAATGGCAGCAGCGGTGGACTGAATGAGCATGTAAAACGGAGGTTGAAGAGATGATCACCAAGGCAAAAGCGCACCTGTTAGCCAAGCTCCCTTGATTTTGGGGATCCAAATCAACTTTTTATGACTTGTCTCTTCCAAGATGTCTTCTCCGGAATCCTGTTTGCTTTGCGATGAGCTAGCCAGCCAGTTCAATGGAGAAGTCTATCGCCTGAAACCGGAGATTCAATGCAGAATGAGGGAAATGCAAAAGTGACCAACTCTGAAGTCAAAAAGCACCCCTGGAGGCCAGGGGTGCCCATCTTTTTGAGGCTTCAGATGGAGTTTTCTGAACGAGTGACACCCATGAGGTTTGTTTCCATTTTGGTCTAGCTCCGCAACACATCTGTCAGTAGGTGAATCTAAGTTGCTGTATTGCCGTGGTCAGTGGTCAAACCTGAGGTTCCAGACTTGTTCAGAACTATTCAAAATGTCAAAAGCGCCCCTGGAGGCCAAGGGCGCCCAAGGTTTTAAAGTCGTTAATGGAATCTATTTGATGATTTTAGATACTCGTCTCATTCGTGTCAACTCCAGCTTTCCGTTGCCTATCTCAGTCAGGTCAAAGGATGTCTCAGCAACCTGCAGCCAGAAGATTAGTGGTTTTTAGCCAGTTGCAAAATTGTCTAACACTGGTTGGGAAAGCGCCCCTGGAGGCCAGGGGCGCCCATGTTTTAGGATGGTCAGATGATGTTTTTATACGAAGTGCTCTCTAGGACCCCTTGCTCAAGATTCAGCCTGCTCCGCAATGAGCCAGTCAACACGTTCAGAAGTTTTGCCAAGTGCCGAGAAACGTCAAGTGAAATAAGGTCAAGTTATCAGTGAAAATAATGGAAAATGCTTGAAAATATTCTAACACTGAGGTCAAAAAGCACCCCTAGAGGCCAGGGGCGCCCATCATTTGAGGCCTCAGATTGGTGAATTTTAAATTGTCACCTCAAGGAGTTTTCTTGTCAGATTTGGTCCTGCTCTTCAACGAAACTGTCAGCCAGTTGATCCGACACGGCAGTCAATCAGAATCAGTGGTCGAACGTGAGCTCCGTTTGAGGTTTTAGATTCAAATTTTCAGAAAAATGTCAGTTTGGAAAGGACGCCTAAAGTCAAAAATTGACTTTTTGAACTCAAGAAAAGAAGTGCGCATGAGGAAAGGATTCAATTAACTAAAAATTAACTCTTCAGTTGACGGTTTTCAAGTTGACTTCTTCTGGGCCTATTTTTAGTCTGTAATTGAGTGAGATCAGCTTGCATGTGTCAATTGACTGAACTGTTGAAGGTGGCACCCTATTTAGGGTATATTTTTCATTCAATTAACTGTTTTGAGAGCCAATCAGAGGCCATGCGCGGATTTTGAAGGTTTAGTTAGAGTTCAAGTGCGATTTCCAACGCTATGTATGCATTTGACATGCCTTTGATGATAAATTCTTGTTTATTATGCATATGGCATCCATTATTTCTTATTTTGAGTTGATAAAACACGCCTTTCTCAAGTAAATTTTAATCTGAAGGTGCTACAAGGGTCAAAATTCAATGTTCTTCGTAGCTACAGATTCAGAATGATCAGAGGAAGGATATTTCAGACTTCGTTTACCATTTGCATGCAGGTTTCATCAGTTCTACTTCAAGCATAGGCGAATTTCTACAAAAGAAGAGAGAAAACAAACAAATAAAAAACTTCTATTCTTCTATCTTATTTTCCTCTATTCTCGTCTTAAATTTTCTTCGCATGTCAAAGAAAATGGCAGAATCTTCAGAAAAGCATCATCTGGGTTCAAGTATTTCAGCATCAACAATAATACCCATGTCTTAGATTATTTTGTGAAAATTGCCCCGTTGTCTCTATTCTAGTGCACTGTGCTTTTTTCCGGAGTTTTCTTTGCATGTGGGCCTAAAACACATTTTTTCCGAAATCTATCAATTTGGGTCATCTTAGAATATAGTTCTACATAAAACCCATGTTCCAGATTTTCACGGAAAAAATTGCCCCCAGTGCCCTTAACTGCCGGTTCAGATCTCAACTGAAAACCTTTTGCATGCGGGCCTAAATCACATTTTTTCACAATTCTGACATTGTGGGTCATCTTAGAATTTGATTCTACATAAAACCCACATCTCAGAATTTTCTGTGAAAATCGCCCTCCGACAAGCTATTTTTAGCCTCATTAGGAGAGATTTTTGGTTTTCTGGAGAAGTTGTCAGAATATAGCCATGTTCACAATCAACAGGCGAGTTTTTCAAGATGCAGTTCACGCAGAACGAATTCAAGACCAAGTTAGTCTTAATTTATGATTTCATCAGAAAAGCTAACATCGATTTGTATCAAGCGCATCGGAAAGGTTGAAAAGCATAGTCACTCAAGTTCACATGGTTTCATGCCTCGTATAGCTGATTGTCTTCCAAGGCCAGTTTAGAGGGTTGATACCGATGGGTTTCTGCGTATGCAGCAAGTTCATTTACATTTCTTGCAACCAGAGAGTTCGCAATCAAACTTCGCAGTTTCATCATGCAACACTCTTCCATAAAGAAAAGCATGAAAAACGTGAGAAGCGTCAAGCTGCAAAAGAAACAATGGCCATCACTTCAGTTACAGAGCCGCCAGAGTTACCAGCCAGTGAAGGGCCAGTTTAAGTATGCAGAGATTTTCAGGTTTGCTTGAGTTACTGACAAGTAGTGAATTGACAGTTGAGACATGTGACGACCTCTAGATAGTGATGTAGTCACTAACCCCGTGGAGGGGTTACTTGCTCGAGATCAGGGTCAATGAACTTCAATTCAAGGCGTCCCACCTTTTCCAACATAAACATTAGACACAGGAGTTAAACTCGAGGCTTCTTTTCAAGTTAACTGGTTGTTACACATTGCATGCCATGTCTTTCTTGGAAACATCTACAAACACTTGGAGCTTAGATTAGATCTTTCAGTTAACTGACGATAGCATTCCAGTTAACTTGCTTTCAATAAGAATGTGCATGCTTGCACCTTGTCCATTTAGATTAGATGTTTCAGTTAACTGATAATACTTTCCCAGTTAACAGTATAGTTTCATTCAATTAGGGTTTAGGAATAAGATCTTGCATGTCTTGCAGAACTGTAGTTGACTGTGGGTGAGCCTGGTGGGGCTTTGTTCTTCGTTGTTGAGCTGCTTGAGGGTGTGAAACACCACCTTAAGGTTGCTGGTCAATTTTTGGTGGCTTCATTTTGGAGACACAAGTTGTTGTTTGCAATTTGTTCGAGCCATTTTCAAGGGGGTTTGGACTGCCATAGACTCCATTCACATTTGCACGGGAGCTGTTCGCTTTTGGAGTGTTTTTGGGGCTGTTTTGAAGAGCTATAGCCAACCGTCCCTTTTTATGAGGGTTTCATCAGCCAATAAAAAGAAACACCTCTTCTAAGAGGCTGCAACTTCACCTAAAGGGGGCGCCCTAGATAAAGGAAGCTTGCCATGCGAGATTTTGGTGGGAGAAGTTCGTCCTTCAAGAGCAATCAGCATTTCATTGGGGGCGGGTACTGTAGCAAGTCACTATTCACAGAGCTACATGGTTGTAAGTTAAAATTGGGTATAAGATATAGTCAACTTTAAATTTGATGTAAGCTATATGTTGTAAGCATCTTCTTATGTAATCTATTATGTAATGAAGAAAGCATCTTTGGCTATTACATTGAGTAATTACTCAAGTTATCTCAGTAGTTTAGTTTATTTGAAGTTTCCCATTATATGCATATGCTTGTTAGTACCATTCTAGCAATTTTGGCAAACAAACTCAAAGACAAGAAGGAAGGAATTAAACTGAAACAAAAATCAGACCTACGAAACACAGTGAAAACGAATCAATAGAGTGGTGGAACACTACAAATTGTAGATCTTAATTTAAGCAGGATTCTTGAAGGGATGATAGATGATGGAGAAATCCTAGATCCAAAGTATATTGAACAAAGAGTTGCAAAAGCTCCTCTCCCCTCTCTGCAATGGTCAAAAAAGGAATGTGACTATCATTGATCGTTTTCAACCTATCCTCGCTAATACCAATGCCTGGTTGAAGGATAATAATGTCAAAACTATTCAGATCAAAGGTGAAGTAGAGAATGATTTGGCTGGTCCGGTTGGGCAAAGGTCTGAATCCAAGATAAATCTAAAGAAGATGCTTCTTCTTCTGGCACAAGAATCAAGTTAAGGGTTAGCAGAGCTTTGGTAATTCCTCCATTGGAGGTGTCGGCAAAAGGAAAAGAGACTTCACAAGTACAGGTACATGTCCTTAATGATGAGGATGATACTTATGAAGAAAATACAACAGAATCACCTCCTTCAGCAGTCTCAGACTCTCCCCATGCGGTTATTCCTCAAATACCCATGGATCTTGATACAGATGTAGATTCTTTCTCCACTGTGTTTGTTGATCCTGTGGAACCTAGTACGACTGCTGCTGTAAGTGTGGAGATTCCTATTGAAACTTCTCATGAAGATTTGGAGGGAATCTTTGATGATGATCCTTCTTATATAGCGATGTCTAACATTCCTTTCTCTGAGATTGATACTTCTACCTTGAATTTTGACAAGTTTATGACAAAGGCAAATCATGTGTTTCTAGTTGAACAAAGACCCATTGCAATTCAGACTGATACTTCTCCAAAGGTAACAACTATGGTACAAGTAGAGCCTGTTTCTTTGGAAACCACAGTTGTTGTTTCTAATATGAGTACTTTGGAATTACCCCCATGGCTGAGTTCAATTACGTCTAAAAGAAAGAAGTGGGAAATTTCTCCTGATATGTTTGATTTTCAGCAATTTGTAAAACCTAAATCCAGGGTTGCAAAGAAGGCAAAGAAAGTCTCACGGGTGGTGATTGATGAAGATAAAATGAAGTATGCAGAAATAGCTGAGCCATTGGTTGAAAAGCCACCTAAAGAGATGCAGTTGTCTAATTACAGGCTTACCAATTGAGCTTGGTAAGCAGACACATTCTAGTCTTATGCATGATGCCACGGATTCAGTAGCCTCATTGGTACAAAGATATGATGAATTGCTGACAAGGAAGAATGAGCTCAAAGAGAAGAATTCACAGCTCATCTCAATAATTCAGAAAATAACAAACACTTCAGAGCGAGTTAATCCATTAACTTCTTTTACCTCTGAAGAATCAGTCAGGCAGTTAGAAAGGATAGCACAAAAGGCTAAAGCGGTTGATTCTTCGGTAGCTCAACTGATTGATCAAGGTACACCGATAATTGAGAAGACATTACATATTTTGAGTAACCTCGGGACCTCAAAAAATAAGATGAATCAGACTTTGGAAAATTTCAAGCAAAGCCTGACTTCTCTTGAAAAAAATTTCAAAATATGGCACGAGATGGATCAGTTTAAACTGGAAATTCTGAGCAACAATTTCATAATTTCGAGCAGAGAAAAATATGTAGAGTTTGAAGAACTTCTGACAAATAAGTCATTAGTTGTTGAAGATCTCATTAAAGATGTTCAAGCTATGCTTGAAATGAATGCTAAAGTTGAGCAGGACATATTTGCTAGTTTTGAGAAGATGTCTTGCAGGATTCTAAATCATGAAGGAGAGTTTCTTGCAGCTGATATAATTACTACTGAGATTGCAGCAAATCTTCGCCAAGAGCTGGAATCAGAACAGTTTACTGTGTATCCAATCCATAAGTTTGTTAATCATCCAATGATCCTGGATAAAATGCAAACCAGTTTTGAAGAACACAGAGAGGCAACAGTTAGGTATTATGATGTGATCGTTAAGACTGTTGTGGTTGCTAGGGATATGCTAAGCCCTGATCCTGTTGAGTTTCAAGGAATTATCAGCAAATTTCAGTCTTTCAAAGCTAGGACTGAAATGAAATAAAAGTGTCTTATCATACTCTTTCTTTACTTTATGTATTTTGTTTTCGACAAGTTATATGTAAAAACAAATTTTGTAATTACAAGCGTTCATCTCACTTGTATTTTTGTAAGACGTAATTACATGTGATAGCATTACAAGTCAAAATTACAATAGGACTTGTAATACTGAATAAGTCGATTGTAGTTAGTTAGTGGTTGAGAGAATTTCTCAAGTTAGTTGGGATCCTCCCACCTTTTTCTCTAGACCTCTCTCCTATAAATACTTGAGGGGGTCTATTGTAATCATCATCTTTTTGGCAATAGAGAAAACTCTGCAAAAATTTACAACAAAGAAACTTTGTGCTTTGTGTGTGTGAACTTAATTTTCAAGTGGTATAAGGAAGGCATAAAGATTTCAGACTTTGTGTTGAGTCTTGTTGCATTTCATTACTGTGTTCTTATGTCATGGTAATGTAATTTTCTGAGTTCTTCTTGAAAGGTTGTGGAGTTATTGTGAAAAGACTTTAGTCTAATTTCTTGCAGTCTTTGTGCTTCAAGTTTGAAGGATTAAATTTAAATTGATTTACAGTTAGGAGTTGTGACTTGTAGGTGCACTATATTTACAGACTTTGTGCTGTTATGTGTTGCATTATAATATCATTCTAAAAGGGTAGACAGGATTTCTGATTCTCAAGACTTTGTGCTTGGAGATTGTTTTCCCGTCTCGGAGAAGCAACGGAGGACATTGTGCCTTTATGGAAACTTTGCTTCTTTGTTTACTTCATCAATCATTTATGCTTTCAGCTATGATTCTTTTCTGAAATAAGAGAAAAGAATAAGTGTTTTTTTCTGAAAAAAGAGAACAAGACAGAGTTTCACCCAAATTTAGAATAGATTTATAGTTAGAGTTAATTTCTGAATTGTTAAAATAGAAAGCAAAGGGGGAGCCTTCCCTTAATTAGGAGAGTTTTATCTCACGTACTGTGACTGAAACCACAATTTTGTACGCTTTCCCAAGTATACAAAATTTTCAACCAACACGAACAATTTGGGTCTTCTTGCAACGAGATTCTCTACAAAACCCATATCTCAAATTATTTTTGAAAAATCTGCCCACTTGAAGAAGAAAAATCAGCAAGCTAAATTTAGGGTTTGTGCAGAAATTGTCCAAGCATAGTCAAGCTTACAGTCAATCTTCAAGTTTTTCAGTGTGGAGTACTCTCCCATCGAATTCAAGACAAACTTAGTGTTGTATCATGATTTCACCAAAATTGTTGAAACTGCTTGCATCGTATCAAACTAGTGTTCAATTTGTGTGCTTTGGAAGACGCAGGAAATGTTCCAGTTAGACATCTTGGTCATTTTGGGTTGTTTGCAGCCTCGGGCCGGACAATGTTGAGAAATGCTTTGAGAAAAAGGACAAGTATTGGAAAAGAGTTGTACAATTTCCATTGAAAAATTAGAAGAAGTGTCAGAAGCATAAAAACTGTGAAAGATATGTTGAAGCAAGAGGATATATTTATAAAAGGTCATCACTCCAATTGTAGAGCCGCTGAAATTAGCAAGATTCAATAAAGCAGATGAAGATGTGAAAGATTCTCTAAGTTCAATTGCAGAAGGCGAAGAGATCCTGGAAAAGCGGAATTTTGCTATAGATAGTATTGATGCTCCTGACAGAGATACAGTTTCCATTTTTTTGGTAGATGTGGTTGAGATTTAAAACAACAGTGAACTAGAAGCTTTCTCCGATCTTTCTTTCCATTCTTATCTCACGCTTTCTTTCTATTCCTTTCTCAAGCTTATCCTTTCTTTAAAAGAGAAAATAAATCAAGTTGTAATAGTTGACTCTTCCCTATTTTTATGCTTTCATAGGTTTGATGCTTATCTTGTTTTAGTTTTAGAAATAAAGCTTGCATGTTGGCAAGTCTTAGTTGTAAGAGCAAGGAGATTTTAGGGTTCCCTACTCCTCTGCTTGTGTATAAATAAGGGCATCCTTGCCCATTTTTTTTTAATCGTGTTTGTGATAACAAAATGGTGAGCCTACTAGTGCCATATAATTGTTATTCAGTATTGTTCACTTAGTGTAAGAGCAAATTTGCAAGCCTCTTTTAGTTGCAAGTTATTGTTCAGTTCCTGTGTTATTTGTGTCAAATGTAGTTTGGTCTGATGGCTAAGCTGTAAGCCTATTATTGCTACAATCTTGCTATCCCAAAAATGTAATCTTTGTTACTTGAAATTTGAGAAAATAAAATCTTATGCCTACTTTGCTGCTCTGATCCACTATCTCAGATTTTCGTTTTATGTGTTATGCTTATACGATCTTTATTTCAGTTTGCATTGAAAGTCCAGTAGATGTGCGTTGGAAGAAAGTTTGTTTAAGTATTTGTGTCAAAGAATCATTCCTTTTTCATTTCACCCTCAAGCTCTGCGTTTACTTGATTAGTTAGAAACGTCATTAGAGTAGACTTAGTCATAGTTGAAATTCAAAAGAGAAAATCTCAGCTACGACACTTGAGTTTAATAGCCTTGTGCTCTTAGCTGAACAAAAAGATTGGCAAATTATTTTAGTTTACTTTCTTTAAGCAACATCAGCAAAGAGGGAGCTTCCCCTCCTAATTCGAAGAGCAGTTAATTTGTGCATAGCTGTCCATTTTTAATTCGCATACCAGAGGTGCGAACTGAAACGCCAACATAGAGTAGCTTAAAGTTTGATTCCATGGTTTTTGACTTGTTTTTTCTAGAAATTGCAGATCACTATAGATATAGAAAATATAGTTATTCATGTGCATTGAAATAGGATAGTTGTAGTAGTGTTAGAGATGGGAGAAAGTAGTTAAGTCTGATACGAGTTAGACACTTCTGCACAAGATAATCTGTAAATTTGTTTTGTAAAGATCAAACAAAGGATGGTAGAAAATTTGTATATTTTGATGTAATCAATCAATCCTGAGTAATATAATGGATGATTTCTTACTTATTGTCTATGACAAGAATGGATGGATGTATACTTTCTGTTATAAGTGGTATTGTATGAATCTAAACACAGTAGCTATGCACATTTCACCAAACTGCAGCTAACTCATAACAGGCAGCACTTAGTTTCCTTCATGTCTAGACTAATATCAAATGAGGAATTTCAGGGAGTTGTTGCATCTCAGGTGAGCCCTTAGGTCTTTCCACTGGCCTAAGTGATAGGCTGGTGTAGTATTTCCTTTGTTGGGTAGTCATTGATCAGCACAAGACCAGGGTAACAATAGGAAATGATTAATAAGCCCAACAACACTCTATGGCCTACCACACCAACATCAATCCCCAAAGTTTACCACAACATTGCTAACTCAGTGGGCCCGATAAGACAGGTTTTATAATTCATAATATTAAATGTGTATGACACAATGGCAATTGTGGGTTGATGGAAGATTGGAGGTGTCAATATTCCATTTTCTTTCCTGGGAATATCAATAGGGTAATTAACAACCAAAATACTTTAGTGATGGAGTACATCATTCCATGCTAAATTTTGATGCAAGTACCTCTGTCTCTCCTTGTGTGTGCACAGGTCATGGAATTGATAGTAACATCCATGCATCAACAACAATATAGAAGTTAAGAAAACCATTGCAAAATTTTGCAATTTAAAAAATTCACTTTGCAATGTGAAAAATGGAGCCAACTTGAAGGTGGCCTTGTATTTTACCATCTGATATGCCATTGCAGTTATCATAAATGTTAAAAGCAATTCAACAATTCAAGAGTGTTATCTTGATGGCCAATTAACTACAACAATGATAATTAAAGTAAGAAGCAACTCCATACCTGTGTCGTGCATGTTCATAACTAAATATTGAACTTTTTACCATTTTCACATCATGACCTTGAATTTTTTCTGTTCCTCATGAAAGACAATTAGGAAATGTAAGTAATATGTTAAAAGTCAGCAAACAAGATTTACAGTTTGTAAATTGTTGTTCTACTCTTAATATTGCTTACCATTTCTTTTTAGTGCAAATATGAATGATTCATCCACTTTCGTACTTGTATAAATGACAAGAGGTCTTGTCTGATATATGACTGAATAGACACAAATCCATGCTTCAGTTAGTTCACAGTATTTAAATATGCCTCCATTCTATACTCAATAATACAATTGGAATCAGGTTGGTTTGAATTTCCTATGATGAAAATCAGAAGATACTTCAGAAGGTTTTAGTCCAGGGATTTACTTTTTTCAGATTAAAAATTGAAGAATAAGAAAAGATATGTGTTTAAAAAATCCAATGGTGAAGAATGAAACTCATAAGCCACAATATAACTCTGGATAAAAGGTCCAAAATTAAGTAAAATTTGTTATGCTGTTGCAAGATATACCAAGGTCTATAACAGGGAAGTCTCCACATTCATCTTCCCAAGCTTCTAAGACATAAAGTATGCGATCATTTGCATCATAATATGAAATCCCAAGCCTGTACGCAATTCACCAATAAAAAGAAATCAACATAAATGGTAGTTTAATTATATTTTTTAAACTTTAAAAGTAAGAAAAACAATCCCAAGAAGGTTAATAAATGAAAAAGATACTATTAAATCAGAATGATATTAATTCATTATTCCAGAAATTTTCAATTTTTTAAATATTTTAGCTCCAACTTAACTTATTGTTCTTGAGAAAAGAATAGATTGAGACTCCATTAATGGAGGTCTGTATGTATTTTGTAAACATGTTTGGAAAACTTAAAATTTTAGATTCTGATTTATTAAAGGTTTCATTTTATGGCTATGGCTAAATGGAATGGTAGAGGAAAAGATTAGGCATGGGTTTTGTTGCTTGTTTGTGACCCTTTCACCCTTCCTAAGAACCATATAGTGAAATTGGTCTTCTTAGTTTGTTTTAAAAAGGATGAGATAGTTAGGAGGCTTGGAGTGGCCATAGATTTTAGAGTAGTTGATGCAACACCTAAAAGAGGGAGCTTTGCATAATGTTCAATAAAGATTAAATGCAACATCTAAAAAAAATATTATAAATTTTAATTTTTAACTTCAATATTTTTTTAATTTTTTAATAATAATTTAAATTTCAAGATATCAATTACTTATCAATAATTATTGTTCATCAAAAAAATTAAGAAATAAAAATTAATATTCAATTATTAAATTCGACAAACAATTTACAAACATTTGAAAATTTGAAATCTTGGACTCAAACACAACAACCTATGACTCGACTAGAAACAACTACTTGTGACATCAATTTTGAAATACTGACAACTAATTTACTAACAACAAAGGACTTTCATGTAACACAATTAAGTTTGAAATTGGGTACAACATTGGACAATTGAATTCAACATTGGGTAGTGCATGCCAACATCCAAGCTTGACTCTAGATGTTATATGAGTAGCAAAAAAATGGGGAGATGAAGGCACAATTGAAGGTGAACAACAAGAGATGACATTTGTGCAGCAAGACAAGAATTTGAAGCAACTAAGGTCATAGATGGTGCACAATAATAAGGTCCAATAGAGCCTTAGATAGAAACTCTTGCACAAGAAGCAATACAATAAGAATTAGAGGAACCTACTTAAGGATCACTTCTAGCTCAAAGTATACAAGGGTCTCCAATGCGGGAGGATCATCCGCAAGAGCAAGAAGGAGAATAATGGAAAGAAGAAGACGAGAAAAGATAAGAGCAAGGAGTAAAGGGAAAATTGCATTAGTGTTCAAACAAAATATACCTCAATTTTGGAGAGGGAATGAACATGGGGAAGGACGTGGATCAAGCAGAGTCATAGGCTCCAGTTAGCTCAGATGTGTGCATTTATGGAAACACAAAAGCAACTAATTGAACTAGTGGACAATCATATAAGTCATCTCAATTTTGAGTTGCTTGCACAAGCTCTATGTAATGTCCCATTTTTTCAGGATCTGTATCTTTGTAGTGTTTAGCTTATTATCTAGTCCCCACAGGCTAATGGGATGTTTAGGGGGCCCTTTGGAGGGTATTCTATGGTTCTTCAACAGGCTTGGGTATCCATTTTAATGTTCCTCAGCCCAAGACTCGGTATATTGATTAGTGAGCCTTTCGAGGCAGTTCTGGATGTTGTCTCCCTTACTATTATTCAGAGTTGCAGGATATGCCACCCCCCTCACCTCGTACGCATACCACCGTGTCGGATACGGGTACGATATGGAACCAATACAACATGTATACTATACCCTCGCATATTCAAAAATACGCACTATTTTTGCCATGCCAGATTCGTAGAGATTTAATTTCTTCAAAAACTGCCCGTAATCCTTCATAAGTCTACTTTATAATCCTAAATTTGGGGGGAGAAAAATTAGATTTTTAATTATAAATAAACCGAAGAGCAATGATTTTGTACAACTATTGTTTCACAAGCATTTTTTCTGATATTTTTTTTTAGCACGTTTTACTCTTTCGTTTTCCTGTGCAATTTTCCTTGTTTTTTTTCCTGTGCGATTTCACGGTTGGCTTGGCATTTTTGGATTTTTTGGGCGTTTCTACATATTTTGTTTCCTTCGCGTCGTGTGAGATTTCGATAAATAAATTAGCTTCTACCACTTCTTCGTTGTCCAGTGAATTTATAAAAATGCATATAATAAATTTTAAAAAAACCTAATTTAAATTTTTTGTAAATAAAAACAAGGTAGTGTAGTAATTGTATAGTTTTATTTATAAATGTTTTATTTTTTTTAAATAATTATGTTATATAAATTTTGGTATGTTGTCTTTTATTAACTAAATTATAAAGTTACGAGCAAAGATATATCAAAGTTATATTATGAGAGAATATTATAATAATTTAATAAAAATTAATTAATATTTTTAACAAAATTGAGTATTTATATTATCTAATATGAAACTTAACTTCTAATATAATTATATTTTTTTTCAATGTATATTAATATATTAAAATAATTTTTTTACTACATATTAGGATTTTCATATTTATTTATTTTTATAATACTTGATTATTTAATGATTATATTTATTTTTCTTTTTTATTATTTTTTATTTTTAATTAAAATTTAAATATTTAGATTCAAAAAATTAATTGTCATATTTTTTAATATATATTAGGATTTTTATATTTATTTATTTTTTTAATATTTAGAAAAAAGGGTATGTGTTTTTTTATGAATTCCATATCTTGTCGTATCCATATTAGGGGTCTTCAAAAATAGCCGTATCTGTATCCGATACCGTATCTGTATCGGTTCTCGTATCTGTGTCCATGCAACTTTGCTATTATTACTAAGTCCTTGGTCTTTGCAATAACCCGCTTAATTTTTTTTTTAATTTTCACATACAATAATGCACCCGTTAAAATTAACTCAATAAACATAAACAGCTGAAAGGGAACCCTTCACTTTCTGATCACCAAGATCCCAATGTGGGCGAGATGAGAGCATACAGTGCAAGGGGATCATTAGATGAGTATTGGAAATGAAAGTACAATGATGTACGCGGCTAGCCGGCCATTCTGAAAGTAAATGCTAGAAAGTAAAGTAGGCAGATAACCAACCATAAATCTCGACCACTTATTCAACAAGAGCGGTAATAACAAACTGAAATATAAACACTCGACCACTTATTCAGCGGGAGTGAGATATACAAAATGTAAAATGCTGAAAGTAAAAGGCTGATCAATACTACTGAAATCAGTGTTACAATATGCTCTCTCATACAATTATATTATGATGAAATATATCTCTAATCAAACCAAATGAATTGCAATATTCCTTGTTCCAATTTATGAGTGTAAACATTAACGAATTAGAGCAAATAGCTGCAATAACCAGGTCTGATATAAACATACAGCAAACTGAAAATTGAACCAGCAAAGGAAGAAAACACCAATATGCATATAACACTACCAAAACAGCTCTGTTCTGATATAGACACTTCACCTCCAACCAAGAATCTAATTTATAATAGCCTTCATCTACAAAATCGAATTTGTGATAGGTGCGCCCAGTTTATTCTAACCAATGGTCTTTAATTCATTGACTTTGCACTTCAAATGGCTGTCTTCAAAACTGCTTCTCTAGAATCGAAATCAATCTGCTAAAGAATGTTGCGCTGTCATGTAATTTGTCTTATTAAGAAAGACGTCAACTTCCCTTGTCCTGTTCGATATTTTCAGAGGCAAGATTTCTTCAAATAACCCGATATGCAAAGACTAGAGATAAATAAATAAATCGATTCCTTCTTCATTTATTAAATCTTTATCTTTTGCCATGCCCCCTGACTTTTCCTTTAATTTTTGTCTTATTCAAAAATAAGACAAACTGCGATCTTTTGTTAAGGAAGACGTCCCTCAAGTATTTTTGGATAAATTGCGATTTCTCTAATTCAAATTCTTTCTTTAGGAAATACGATTTCCTTCAAAGCCACTTATCTCTTATCAAATCGGGCTCTAGAAATGCAATATCATAAAATGAGAATAATTTATGTCTTTGCCCCAACAAGAGTGAAGAACACAAAATCGATCTTCTACAGCTGAATGATTTTCCTGAATATCAAGCTTCTGCAATAAAATTGAATTTCTTGTATTTCTCCAAATTTCACAAACTTGGTCAAACACCATTAAGTTTGTATAATCGAATCAGCAAGGTAAATACCAAAGTAACAATACATCAACAGTTGCCAAACCTTTAGAAATATTTGCAACAATACCTCAGCTGTTGCAAATGTGTGAACCTCTTCAAATGTGATTGCAACAATAAACCAGCTGCTGCAATGATGAAGATGTGATAATAAACCAGCTATCACCTCAACTCAGCTAGGGCAATAATACATCATCTATTGCACCCAATCTGCTAATACTCAGAATTGCAATAATACAATAGCTATTGCAATTAAATCTCCTCAATGAAGCACAAGTAGAAACCCTGGATGGATTCCTCAATACTTCCAGCTAGGGTTGATCTTTCACAACCGAACCTGGTACTCTAGAGTCTTCAAACCCTCAAGCAATACAAGCCTCAACTTATACCACGTAGGTATGAGAAATAGAAATAATCCAAGACATGATCAAAATGGCTTGCCTTTAGCTCCTTATAAAGAATTCTCGTTCACCTCCAAGAAGCTTCTAGAATAAAATATTATTTTATTCTTTTAAGTGAATTTATGATTTATTATTTTATTTAGTCACTTTATTAAATTAATTAAATATAAGGTCACATTTACATATTTATTTATTGTGATAACCTTACATATAATTAATTTAATATTCCACTTTATTTTAATTAAAATAATCAATTAGTCATCCTTATGAAATATCATTGATTTGGACAACTTAATCAATTAATTTAATTTAATTATTTTGCCTCCAAATCGGAGACATGACAGTCCTCCCTTCCCAAAGATTGTTTGCCCTCAAGCAATCTGCATCTGCCAAACCATCCAACTACCACAGCACCTGAAGCCAGAAAGGAAAACCAACTGCACCTTTTCTCCAACCACCCTGATCCCAAATGATCCTACAACATGTGCAATCCCATAATCTTTGTATGCAACTGGAATTCTAAAGTATATCATACCAAAGTAAACCCATACACATCTCATTCAACCCACCTCTCGGTGTCATCAATGACATAGTCAAGTCCTGTGTATGCAGGCTGAAAAAAAACTGGTGAGCACACCTCAAGATGCAATCGAGGTGGAACTCCCCTAACTATGCCAATGGAAAACCCAAATAGTCAAGTGTACTCCATTCTACACTGTCATCATCAGAAGAAGACTCACAACTCACAATAGGATGAGTTCGTCAAACATTTGTTGTGCAAGTGTATTCTTGCTGGACTGAGTTTTTGTTTGTGTTTTCTTGTTTTGAAATGATGATATGATGCATAAAATACTTTTCCAGCAATGTCAAATACTTCAAATGGAACTAGGAATGCAATGCACTTATTTTTGGATTTTCTATCCAAGTAAGATGACTAGAAATGCATGTAAATGTTCAGTTACAGCCATTAGACATTTTGTCATACATGTCAAGTACAATGCTTCAAATATTTACAATGTTGGTATAATTCTAATTCTGATCACTCCTAAATGATAGCCAACTTAAATTTGAATGCCCAACAATATATACAAATCTATGTCAATGCCGATAATGATGCTTAGGCAATTAGAACAACAATATAAGAGAATGCAGGTTTTATTATCACATGATTGAAAACTTACAATGTGATATTCATTGTATGACTGTTGACATAGGGATTTGCACCCAACTGCTATGTTAGAAAACTAGGAAATCCCGTGCAACATGGGACTATTCTCAAATTGTGGATATCCTATAGTGTTACATCCCAAAATGTGAGGTTACTATTTTCTAGTGATATAAAGGGTAGAAATGAATGTAATGTGAGATCTAGAGATGCTTGTACCTTGTTATCAATGTGTATTATCTCATTTGACGTTGTCTCATTTGATGTTATTTCAATTGATATTATTCATGATGAAATACTGCATATATGTGAATAGGAGGATAGTGAATCTTGCTTTTTAAACTTGGTATATTTGTATAAGTACTGCAAATTTTATGAACAAGTAACTGTCGTGGTTTTGTGGCAATGGATGCAGGAACAGGAACCATTCCTCCAAGCGGAAGGGAAGTATCACTCGAGAGAGGAGCTTGGTCGGATAATTGGTAAAGTGAAATATTTGAGCATACACACACTCACCTTAGACTGAGTAAACCAAGTCAGTTTTGTATGAGTATAAGGTAAGTCATCCATAGCTTGTATGTCTTGCAAGTAGAGGTCTTGACTGCTTTTGTGTGTGAAGTTTATCCTTGTGCTAGATTGTGAGATTATGATCATCATGGTGGTATAATGTTTGGATTTGAACGTCGGAAATAAGCATATGTACACATGTATAGTGTATATACGTACCCGTAAGTATAAACATATCAATACAGGCGTAAGTGGCTAATGGACTGACCATACGGATGTGTTGATATGGTATATGTACGTATACGAGTACATAGAGGATTATACTGCAGTATACATATGTATATAAGCGTATGTTCGTTAATATGGAAATATTAATATTTGACTTGGAATTTATAAATACACATATACATAGATATATATATTGAAAGTATGCTGACTAGTTCGCAGTATATATATTCGACAAATAAATATGTATATGTATATATATTTATATTCATTAAATATAAATATATTTATATATGTAATTATATATAATATTATTATAGTTATATTAAAATATATAAGTATATTAAATACTTGGGTATTTAAATATTTATATGTTTAATATATTTAAAAAAACTATATAATAAAATATATAAATGTATTTAGTTAAATATTTTAAAACTCTAAAGTGTAAAATTAAAAGATTTAAATATTTTACTTAGAGTAAATATTATAAAATGGATTTTGGAGAAATAATATAATACAATATATATAAATAAAAATATATATATTTGAAATAAAGAAGAGATTCATTTGGAAAATAAAGACCTAACTTTATTAAGTCATTTGGCAAAATTAAGACTTAACTTTATTAAGCCATTTGGAAAAATCAATTATTGCATCATGGAAAACAAACTATGGAAATCGGTTGCAATGTTTAAAGTATTTTATGCACTTTAAAATGCAATGCCAACTTCATAAGATAGAAATATTTCTTTGGAACATTATAACTGACATTTGAAATGGGCGAAATTTTGAGGAAACCTTCCCATGAAATGATATGAGCTTCCAACGCAGGAAGAAATGGAAGACAAATTCAATCACTGGTTAAAAGGAAAACACCAGCTAGATGGAAATTCATTGTTGCAAGCTGAACCTTGACATTTTCACACCAAGCATGAATCATCCTCTGTTGTGCGCCAAAAATGGACGTTTTTGATGTATGTGGCAATTTCAAGTTTGAGTTGAATAGGTCTTGAATCTGCTGGCTCAAAAGAAGTCGAATCACAATTATTTCCGATGACTTAGGTCTTGGAAATCCGCCATGTTGCTTATTGACCAATTCTGGGCACTTTGTTGTCCATTCGCATGCCATACTTTGAGGAATTCGGGCTTATAAAAGGATGCCCAACCTTTGCTGAAACACACAATTTAAACTTGAGTGTTCTGAGTTAAATTCTAAGCTATCATTTGCTTCACATTTTCATATGCGCATTTTCTGTAGTATCTATTTTAGAAATAACAGTAAATGCAAACCAGCATTACCAGTCACTGTTTTTCATTCATTCTGACCCTAAGTTACCGATTCACCAAAAAACGGCCTTGGATACGATTCGATACATACCGGGTACGAAATGTCTTGGATTCGGCCAAGATATGCAATTCCGCTTGCGGATTCGAGCTGGATTCGTCGGGTGCTTGCGGATTCGTCCAGGATACGGCAAAACGAATCCAAGGCGAATCCGCGACGAATCCAGGCGTGAAAATGCCCAGTCCACAGAAAAAAGCATTTTTTCGCATTTTTTATTCATTATTTTGACCGAATGTTGACTACTAAATATTTTAATATTCATTGCAACCCTAATTCGTCCCTCCAAACACACTAAATAGGTAAAAACAATCTCATTTAACAATTTGTGAATGAAAAACAAGTTTTTTTGCCTCCATTGCTGAACTTTCTCTCTTGCTTGCACAAGCTTGAATAGACTTGAAGACTGATCGTTGGTTATTCAAAGTTGATTGTTGTGCTATTCCTAAGCACTTGCAAGTGTCCGTTCATTACCAAGAAGATTGTAGAGAAATATTTGTTCAAAAGAGGTAGGTTTCTTTGAAGTTTTTTTATTTTTTTGAAATTTATTCTTACATTTTTTTTAACAAATGAACTATTTTGTTTTGTTTTTATTATTTTGTTGATTATTCTCATTCTTTTAAGTTTTTTACTTTTTTAGTTTCAAATTTCAATACCAAAATTATTTCAATTTGTTGTGCCTTAGGTATTACAATGGCATCCACTTCTTCCTCAGGCCAATCTCGTTTCAAAATAAATGCAACCTCTCCCCTTTGGAAATATGTAGAAATGGTTCAACAATGTCAAGGTGGTGAGGTATTTATTCGGATTTGTAGTCATTGCAAAGATCAATATACAAGCTCATACAGTCGAGTGAGAGCCCACTTGTGTAAGATCCCTGATAATAGCATCAAACCTTGTCCAGGACCTCCAAAAGGTGATGGCAAAGGCCTTGCAGATGAGGTAGTGTTGAAATATATTGCTGAGCAAAAAAATAGTAGTCTTAAAACAAGCCATCCTTTGAGGAAAGGATCTAGATCCATGAAACCCACTACACCACCACCTACTTATCTTCCACCTACACAAAGCCATCCATTTATGAACATCGCTCAAGAGAAAACCGTGCCCTCATCAAATAAAAGATCTAAGGGACCGTTGGAATCTTCATTTCAGAATGAGGCAAGAGATATTGCTGATCAAGACATAGCAAGATGTGTCTATGCCAATGGATTGGCATTCAACATTGTTCGTTCACCATATTGGCAAAAAATGGTGTAATCTATTAATGAGGCTTCAAAGGGGTATAACGGCCCAGGTTTTGAGAAGTTGCGTTCAACCTTATTGGAGAAAGAGGTGAAACTTGTAGCAGACTCTTTGAAGCCCATAAGGGATTCATGGATCGAAACAGGGGTGACCATCGTTTCTGATGAATGGAAAGATGCGAAAAATCGCCCATTCATCAATGTTATTGCCGTGTCCCCTAAAGGGTCAATATTTTTGAGAGCAGTGGATTGTGAAGGACAAGTGAAAGATGGTCCATTTGTTGCTAACATCCTTTCCCAAGCTATTGAAGAAGTGGGCCATCAAAATGTTATGCAAGTTGTAACCGACAATGCCAAAAATTGTAGGGCTGCAGGGTTATTGATTGAGGAGAAGTAACCCCACATTTTTTGGATACCTTGTGTTGTCCACTGCCTCAATCTAATGCTACAAAAAATTGGATCCAAAATTGAGTGGATCAAACAGCTATATGCTGAGGGCGAAGACATCCAAATGTTTGTCACCAACCACCATATGACACAAGGAATATTCAGACAATTCTCAAAATTGGAATTGTTGAAGGTAAGTTAATTCTATTGGGTGAAAATAATGTAATCAACTTTTCAATAGATTACGCTATCTAGATTTCAGCCACAGCTATGTGAGATATAATCTCTCCTCTCAGAAAGGGGAGGCGCCCTTCTTAATGCTAATAGAAGCTATAGTAAAACTTACGAAATACTTACAAAATGTACACTATACCTATGAAAGGGAGGAGGGGGGAGAGGGGGGTGTTACATTCATACTTCTCTCTTTTTTCAGAGAAGATGTTTACAATGCTTCACAATTGGAAAGTCCTAGATCTGATAACTGAAACTTAACAAACAGTAGTAATGTCGATATCTCTATCTTGTCCAAGCAAATAGAGATACCAGATATGATTTATAATTATAACAAAAGAAAAGGAAAAGGGAAAGCTCACGAAGGCACAAAGTCTTCTTAGATACAACAATCTCTCGAACCGAATGAAAGATTACAAGCACAAAGTCTTGTAGATCTTTCAACCAAAACATTCACACATAAATCAAATCCAAATAATATATGTAACATGTTGGCGTAAGAACTAACACCTCTGGAGTGTGAGTTTGTACGGACAGCTATGCACACTACGTAATGAGTGCTCTTCAAATTAGGAGGGGAAGCTCCCTCGTTGTGCTGGAATGCATGAAATAGAAAACTAAACTAATGTCCTATCTTTTTGTTCTTAGCTGGTAGAGGCACAAGGTTAAGAAAACCTAGAACGTTGCAGCTAAGCATTTTCTGGTTTCGCAGATCATGTAACTACAACTAAGCTAACTTCTTTAATATCTATCCAATTTCCTCAAGAAACAGAGCATGAGGAGATGGAGCAGGAATGTATTGTACGATAAACTTCAGGTGCGGGCTCACAACATGAAGGCAAGGTAGGCGCAACTATTTGCTAATCCGGGAAGAAGTTTATTAAAACAAACAAATGAACGGTAAACCTGGTATACCTTCACAACATGAAGGCAAGGTAGGCGCAACTATCTGCTTGGCTGAATGAGTCTACTATAACACACATCATACGATAAGCTTTGAGTACAATTTCGCAACATGAAGGCAAGGTAGGCGCAACTATTTGCTCTTCTGAATAGGCTTATAATCAACAAAACAAAAGGTAAGCAACTGGGACAGTAGATTGTATAGACGCAACACACATGCAATAACGATCAAACCACCAACCCCATTTAACTAAGGTTGAATATACACCATAACAATAACATGAAGGCAAGGTAGGCGCAGCAATTTATTATAACAGTAATTACTCTTTGAACAGATACAATAATAGCAATACTACAGGCAAGGTAGGCGCAACATGTATGCTATCAAGCAAAAATTAAATTATAAATGAGCTTAAAGCTCTTATTTATACACTTCAAGGTGTAGGCAACCCTAAAATCACCTTGAGTCAACTAAAGTCTTGCAATGCATGCAAGATCTTATTCCTAAACCCTAATTGAATGAAACTATACAGTTAACTGGAAAACTATCATCAGTTAACTGAAACATCTAATCTAAATGGACAAGGTGCAACATGCACATCCTTATTGAAAGCAAGTCAACTGGAATGCTATCATCAGTCAACTGAAAAATCTAATCTAATCTCCAAATATATGTAGATGTTTCCAAGAAAGACATGCATGTAATGTATAACAGCAAGTTAACTCGGAAAGAAGCCTCGAGTTAACTACTTCTGATGACTCATCATTGTAAGCAGCTACATGATCTAACTGAAAATCTACTCCAAGTTTATCATCTCCTCCAAGAATTTATCAATAGTATCATCATCTGGCACTTTGACGCTGTCCACGATGATTAACTGCTTGTCCAACTCTTTGTCTCCATCTCGGATCTCCCTCTGACTATCTCTAACCTCTGTGGTCACCTTTTTGAAACTGATAGTCAGCATTGTAAACTCCTCCATCTTGGACGCCTCTGGCCCTCCACATAGGTTATCACGAACTAAATCTTCGAACTCAGCTTGAACTGCCTCTAACTCGGCGTAGGTACCATCCTCATGCCGATAATGACATGGGATCTGAGTGATGTACTCGCTGATGAAACGAAGAGCTGCAACAACCTTTTCCTGAATCATGCTCATCTTAGCAAAAATCCTGTCATATGTCTCCACCCTGCAAAGATACAATTCTCTCCAAGTGAAGACCTTCTTCTGATCTCCATCTGCTTCAATGGCGTCATAGATTCCTGCAAGCTGTGATATCAAAATCAGGTCCTTCGGCTTACGCTCGGCTATGCAAATCTCGAGCTCCTGAATTCTCTGGCGAAGACTATGTGCGTCAACCCTCAATTGATATAGCTCTGTGAGGAGGTGTCGACCAGCAACAATAAAGTCTTCAATCCAGGTATCCAGTAGCTTTCCTCGATTAACCAAGTGTTGAATCCTCTGCTGCTCTGCGGCGGTTTCTCGAAGTTGTGGAAGTAAAGGTGCTTGCCCCACGTTGCCATGAAGCAAACCCGAAATGTACCTGCGAAGTTGTCTAATTTCAGCCTTGAGAACTGCCTTATCCTCACCATCTTTCATGACGCACTCCTCTAGATTACTCGCGACAACTCTGAATAGATTCACGTCGGTGTGTCGAGTATTCTTACCCAGATTAGTTTTGACAAAGGTAAAATCACCAACATCAACTTCATCCAAGTATTTGTCTTTTGGAGGAATAGCAACCTCTATGACGATCTCTGCCTCAAGATTCTTCTCAATATTTATCTGCTTTCTGGCCCTCTTAATCAACCTGTTCTGATAGGGCTCACCAAACTCAGATAAATCAAGATTATATGAAGGCATACGCCTCTCCCTCTCCAATGACTTCTCGAGCCAAGATGAATTAGGAATACTGTCCTCTCGAGGTGGAGTCGTTTCTACTATATCAGCTGCTGGCAAATCCACTGGTATGCAGGTCTCATGTATCGAAATCTCAGGCTCCGAATCAATATCTATGGGAGATGAGTGCGCTGAAAAAGGTGAACCTGGAGATGACAAACCGGCCTCAGTCTGAATAACTGGTTCTGATGAAATAACTGGCTCTGGAAGTACTGTCTCTGCAACTGGAAGTGTTGGCTCCTTCTCAACCTGTTTCCTTTTGGTGATGCTTTTTCCTTTTGAATTAATTCCCATCTTAACCCCTTCAGGCGGCCTCATAGTAACCTTGACTCGAGGTTTAGCTCTAGAAGTAGAAGGTAAAGAAGAAACTACCACTGCTGGCGGCTCTGTAACTGGGATCACCCTTCGCTTCCGCTTGCTCTCAAGGAAGTACATGGTGGTTTTGATAACAGACCTGGATAAGTCTTTCACTGAAGTGTTCAATGGAACATACCAATCAGGTTGGCGAAGTGGCTGGCGAGCAACTTGGTCTCTAATGAATGAATGAAGTAGTATCTCGCCATCATCATCAGACAAACCTTCCACATCCTCTGATAAGAAATCAGCAATCTGTGGAACAGTAAGCCTACAATAATGACGACGGCGCACCTCAAATTCATCCTCACAATTGACCCAAAAGTCCTCAAGCGCTGCCGAATGTGAAACATTTCGCTCCAACCTTGCTGAATAATGACCCAACGGATCATAGGCACGCTTCTGAGGAAAACACCCAAGCTGAAGTTTCTCTAACTCGTGTGCCATTAACTTGCAATCAGCAGCTGTTTTGCATTTGTAAATACCTAACTCAAACGGAAAGGTGAAAGCTGGCTTATGTCGATTGCGAAGAAAAGTGTGAACCTCATGTGCCTGTCTCATGAACTCCATGAAAAGAACCTTATCCGATGGGTACCTCGGTAGCATCAGAGGCTCTCCTGTATATCCATATACACGAATATATGTGAAAGTAGGAAATTGGATAAACCAATCTGCCCAACTTTCCATTGCTGATTGTGCCTCTGTAGAAATCCTCACATGCATCTCGTTATCTAAATTTCTGACTGTTCTCATAAGAAAGTGATCATTCACTGCTGTAAAGTCCTGTTCAGCTTTCGAAAACTCCAACTGAGGGTAGTATTCGTACACTCGCTGAACACCCAGAACTCCATCGGTCTTTAATAATTTAAAGCTGCCTTGAAATGCAACTAAGTAAACCAGAAAAGTTACCATATGGAATTCGTGAATCTTTAGGAACTCTGTAATCTGCTGGTGAAGACACTCGCTGATAAACATGGCCCAGTCAAATGTTTCTCTTTTATCAATAACTCGTGAGATGAGGTAGAACATCCATGTTCGGAAAACGCTTGCGTCTTCAGAACCTACTAACCGGTTAAGGAAAGTTATCAAAATAGCAATCTCGTCCTTGAAATCCCCACGTGCAATCTTCCTTGGCATGTTGGTTTTCTGAATTTTCAACCACCGTTGAGCTACTTTCTTCTGTGATCTATTCTTGCCCTCCTCCCATATTTTGTCACAATCTGAAATGGATACAGCGAAATGATCTGAACGTGGAGGAATAGAAAAACATTTTTCTACATCCCTCGGCTTAAAGCTACAAATAATCCTTCCATCTGTCGATCTGATTTGTCTGGTAGACGAGTCATAATGCTTGACACAAGCAAGTACGAACTCAAGATCAAAGACTGAGATAGGAATGGACGCCGCTGCAAGTATCCCTGAACGTTCAAGATTTTTGATTGTAGTACTGCTGATACCCTCCAATGAGTTCAGATTGACGATGGGAAAAACATGACTTAAGTCGGTATCGGTAGTTTTCAGAAAGTTATGAAGAAAGACCTGTTTGGCCTTATAATCTATGGGATTATACTGCATTCTGAAAAACTAGACTTTTGACTGTAAAGTCGGGTATGTTTGGACCAGTGTTACAAGACTCGCCCAAACTCGGCGAGTACTCGCGAGTCCCGAGGCAGGTGACCCTAAACGAGTCCCAGATACTCGGCTGCCGAGTACTCGCCGAGACTCACCGGACTCGCCGGACTCAGCAGTCTCGTCGAACTCGTCGAGTCTCGTGCCCCAAACTCGGCCATTTTGATTAAATTTTTTTTTAAAAAATTGCATTCTTTTTTTCTCAAATTTTTTAAATAAATGGTGTGCGCCATGAAGGTTTGTGTGGTTTTGAAGGTCTTCATTTGGGCTTGGTGGCGGGGGCTCCGCCCCTCGACCCCGCCCTGTATCGCGATAGGGAGCGCGCCCAGGGCGCTGCCCGGGACCCTGCGAGGGGCGCTGCCCCTCGACCCCGCTGGGGGCGCTGCCCCCAGACCCCGCTGGGGGTGCTGCCCCTTGACCCCGTTGGGGCGTTTCCCCCAAACCCTCATCAAACTATAGGTCTAAGCATGTTATAGGCCAATGATGAATCATGATCATAAAAACCTACAAAATACATATCCCCTGTTGCAAATCTTTGCATCTTTCACAGTCAAAGCCATAATCAAGGATTATCTTGTTTCAAAATTCATACATTAGACAACAAAACATGCAGTCTTGAAGGCTTCAATAAAATTTTAATAATAAAATCCTCACTTGAATATACACACCAATCATTGAGACACAAGCAAATATCATGGCTACATCATCATCTAGGACCTAACTTAGACACTAGCGCATGACTTGTCGTGATATTGGGATGAGTAATGCAAGCTCTTCTGAGCCATAGACTTATTTTTTTAGTTTTGATATTTGTTTTGATGCCATGGATTTCATATTCCATGAGTTTTGTATACATTTGACAATATTTATATATCTGAATGTGTTATTTCCTTCAGCTAAAATTTGCGTTTATACTTATGTGATCGATATATGTTTGTGTATAGGATCATAGTAGTTTCTATTTCATGATGTTATTGTGTATTTGAGGTTTATTCACTAAAGGGTGCATGAAACAAGCTTTAAATCCTTAAAAATCTCTAAATTTCAAGGGTTTTTCTATTTGCCGAGTCTTTGTCGAGTCTTGGGCGAGTCTAGGCTCCGAGTCCGAGTCCGAGTCAAAAATCGGCTTGCCGAGTCCGAGGCGAGTCCGAGTCTTGTAACTATGGTTTGGACAACTTTGGAAAAACTGAAAAAGCTCGAGGATAGGCTAAAAAAGCAAGGGGAAGTGAATTTTTTCGAACAAATTCTAAGATATGGGTTTTGTGCAAAATCAAATTCTAATGCAACCCAGAATGTCAGAATTTCGAAAAAATGGGATTTAGGCTTGCATGCAAAAGGTTTTTGGTTGAGATTTGAATTGGCAGTTAGGGGCACTGGGGGCAATTTTTCCCGCGAAAATCTGGAACATGGGTTTTGTGTAGAAATGGATCCTAAAACAACCCAGATCAACAGATTTGTGAAAAAACGTGATTTAGGCCCACATGCAAAGAGAATTCTGGAAAAAAGCACAGTGCTTCTAAAAAAGAGGCAGCGGGGCAATTTTCACAAATAATCTAAGACATGGGTATTGTTGTTGATGCTGAAATACTCGAACCCAGATGATGCTTTTCTGAAAAATCTGCCGTTTTCTTTGACATGCGAAGAAAACCTAAGACGAGAATAGAAGAAAGTAAGACAGAAGAATAGAAGTTTTATTTTTTGTTTTCTCTCTTCTTCTGTAAAAATTCGCCTATGCTTGAAGTAGAACTGATAACACCTGCATGCAAAATAGAAACCAAGTCTGAAATAATCTTCCCTTGAACAATCTGAATCTGTAGCTACGAAGAATACTGAAATCTGACACCTGTAGCACCTGCAGATCAATTTTATGCTCAAGAAAGATGTTTCTTGTCAACTCTGATGAAGAATAATGGACGCCATTAGCAAAATATCTTCTAAGGCATGTGAAATGCATGTCAAGCATTGGAAATGGCGCTTGGAGTACAATTGGTGCTTCAAAACTCACGCATGGCCTATATTTGGCTTCAAACTTAGTTAACTGGATGTAGAACAACCCCAAATTAGGGCGCCATCTTGAAGATTTTGTTAACTAATGCATGCAAACTAGTTTTTGCCAGTTATGACTAAAAATAGGTAAAATAGAAGTCGACATGCAAAGAGTTTAACTGAAGATCTAAATTTGGTAAATTGAAAACTCTCTTCATGCGCACTTCTACTTTTGAATTTCAAAAAAGTCAACCTTTGACTTTAGGCGTCCTTCCTTACTTGGACATTTTTTGAAAATTTAGAATCTAAAACCTCAAACGAAGCTCATGTTCGATCACTGATTCTGGTTGACTGTCACGTCGGATCAACTGGCTGACAATCTCGATGAAGAGCAAGACCAAATGTGACAAGAAGATTCCTTGAGGTGGCAATTCAAAATTCAACCATCTGAGGCTTCAAAAAGATGGGCGCCCCTGGCCTCCAGGGGCGCTTTTGACCTCAGTGTTAGAATATTTTCAGGCATTTTCATCATTTTCACTGATAACTTGACCATATTTCACTTGACGTTTCCCAGTATTTGACAAAACTTCAGAACGTGCCGACTGGCTCACTGCGGAGCAGACTGAATTCTGAGCAAAGGCTCCTGATGAACACTTTGTATAAAAACATTTTTAAACTCTTTATATTATGAAAAGTGTTCACAACAACCTTTTACAAAACTTTCAAAGGAAAGTTTTCTTCCCTCCTCAATCTAAAGCTAACTTCTAAGCTAAAAGCTATATGACTTCTACTCTCTAGCTCTGATTCAACTCTTGATCTAATGTCTAATTTCTAATTGATTACAAATGAGGGGGGATTCCCCTTTTATAACAAGTCCAATTCAGTGGACGGTTTAGATCAAATTACAATGAAGGGCTCAGATCGAGCCACCTATGCCCTGATTAGGGTTTCTGCCCTAAAAACCGCCACAGAGAGGAGTGGGCAATGAATGCACAGAATATTCTCCACTCCCCTGCAGGAATCATAATGAGCAATTAATGCCCACTACCATCATCAAGAAGATCCTCATCAAGCAGCGCGTTCCCACTGGCCTTCTCCCGGATAGCAAACTCGATCAACCGGGCTAATACTGCTTCAACCTCCTGTGTAGAGATCGGTGGAATATGGTTGAGCTGGAACTCCAAGACTGCTACCGTCTGTCCGTATCTGGTGTAAGATTTCCTCCATGTCACCAAGGCGTCCTGGGTATGTTGAATTATACTAGAGAACGTGGAGACATTCTCAAAGTCATCCAGGACAAGTGACTTCGCAGCTGAGAAGAATGGAGGCAGTCTACTTTTCAAACCATCAGCAGTTATCTCCTCTGGGACCAACTTTCTAGCAAATATGGCTTCTAATGTATTGAGGACTCCCCCCAAGATGTTGCCCATTGCTTTCCTCACTTTAGCTGAATCTGCCCTTGCTGCGTCGTGAAATCCACGGCCTGTGACCACCGAGGAGTACCAACTGGTGAAATCATACCTATCACCTCTCTGAATCACACCTCCATCCACCAAGGTTTCTAGAGGTATATGCATCAAAGCCCCCAAACGAAGTACAGTCTTCGTTTGATAGATGCGAGTATCACCCCAGGCCTGATCTACTATATCCATCCGTGCCAAAATATTTGAGGCCTGTCGATAAGCATCGGCAAGGTCCTCCATGAATTTCCCTGTCTCGGTATGAACACGGCTAACCCACTTGTCCGCCTCCGTTTCCATTTTCTTCAAATCCTCTAAGGCAACAACTGACTCCTTCGGAAGCTCTGATGGACGTTCCACTGCTGGGTTTGCTGCTTCACCTGGATGTGCTAGATTTTGTACGTATCCTATCAAGGCTTTGTGCTCCTTCTTCAATTTCTTATACTTCCCCTCCGTGCGGAGCAACTGATCCTTCAATGCCTGATAGGAGTTATCGAACTCCTCGATAACTTGGGCTCCCGTAGGACGACCCAACTCTACTATGGTGATCACGTAATTTTCAGGCCTCTCCTCGGTTCGATCACAATCTTCCCTCGGAATAGCCACCTGAAGCGTGCGAGAGCCTGACTCGTCAGTTGAGATCTTTGAAAACTTTCGGGCCCTTTTCTTCTCTGGTGGCGCACTGATCCTCCTGAGGAACTCTTCCATCTCAATGGTCGGATCCGTATCATCCTCGGGTTCTCTCCTCATTCTGTCGGAAAGCCAATCAGGCACTGTCTGTTGTGGATTACAAACAACAAGGGGCTGTTCTTCTGTTGCCTCCATCTCGTGCACTTCCTCTCTTCTTGCACTGGTTTGCTCAGGCTCATCCTCCTCTATAAGCTGGGTATCTCCCGACCCTTGGGTCCCTTGTTCTGTGTTTTCCTCTTCTTCCAAAGCCATGTCCAACATCTGCTGAAAATGGGTGTCGGCCATTGTTTCCTCTTCCTCCTCCTGTTGGCCGCCCCTGGATAAACTGACACTAGCCGATTCCCGGGCATTGGGCTGATCTACCTCCTCAAGTCCCCGCTCTTCCTCTAATCCTGCCCTCTGATCGGCAAATAATGAAACCACTCTCAAACTCGAAGACTGAGCTTGTGAGTGCACGGGTGATGCTTGTTCTATCCTCAATGGTATCGGTTGGGTTGGCACTTCCACTTGTGCCCTCGATGTCTGAGCAATTTGTTTCCCTCTTTTTACCGATAACGGCCTTGGGTCACCCATCAAGCTATAAGTAAGGGCGATCAACTTGCTCTTAAGTCTGCATACATGTCTGTCGACCCAAGTCCTGGTAAAAGTCATCACCGAGATAGAAAGCGTGTCCAAGTCCATGATCTCTGGCTCGGACCAATCAGGGGGTGGGACAGGAGTATCCCTAACTGACCCATAGTCGGGTTGCATGACGTTGACATCCTCTTCCACCTGGTCGGGAACTGGAATAATCTCACATTCTCTAATCAACTTGAGAGGAAGTCTGGAAAACATCCTTCTTCTTATCTCAGCCTCATCCACTGCATTTGCCCAAAAGTCCTCCAGATGAGCTCTGTGCCGGTATTCAATGCTCTGTATCATCCGGATGTTCCTGTAAGGATCGAAATCTTGCCTGCCTGTGTGATATGACAAATGATAAGATTGCAGCTCGTCCTCTGCCTCTCGGGCTGCCTGCAAAGAGGGACACATCTCAATGGAATTTCCCATGGTGATAGGGAAATCAAGTCCACCCTTCTTTTTCCTTTTCTGAATCTTATCGTAGGCAATCAATTGCCTAGACACCTCAAGCATTACTATGTGATCAGTGGGGTATCGTGGTAACCGATACGGATACGAAGTGAACCCTTGCAGCCTAATATATGTGAATTTCGAGAATTGGATGAGCCAATACCCATATTCCTCAATCAATGTCTGTGCTTCTTTAGATATTCTCTGCTGCGTCCTTTGCTGAAGTGTCCTCGCAATGTGCATTGTGAATGCATCATTTGCCCGTTTATAGTTGGCAATGTTAGCTAAATGTAGCTGTGTGCAAGCTTCGTGGATTTTGAATTGACCAGGGGCACAGCCGATTGGCTCCTTGTACGAAATCCCTTTGTACTTAGTCATCCTGGCCAACATGTAAATTACATATGAGCTCATGTAGAAAGTCTTCGTCACCTTCAAGCTCCTGAATTGCTCATCGATGTGGTTGCTAATCATCCTAGCCCAATCGACACACTCCTTTCCCTCCAAGATGATCTCGATGAAGTAGAACATCCAAGGCTCGAAAATGTAAGCCTGTGCACTCCCATTTACCCGGCTCAACATCATTATCAAATCATAGTATTCTTGTTTCACGTCCTCGGCAATTATCTGCTTTGGGAGCTTAGTGCGGGGTGGCCTCGGCTTCTGCATCCAAACTCTGTTAATGACTGCAGTGACTCTTTCGAAAGAGGAAGAATACATCTTGTCTGCCCTTTTGTTTGTCCTGTATAACATCTCCTCAGCAGTTGGAATCCCAAATGCCTCTCCGATGGCATCCGGCGTGAAGTTGGCGAGCAGTTTACCATCCGGAGAGACAATCGTCCTACGTTCTGGCTTGTAGTGATTGGCGCACTCCATAATTAGCTCTGGACACTGAATTGCTGGCGAAAAACTAGCAGTTGCGTAGATCCCACTCTTCATTATATTATGTGCCGTGACTGATGGTTGATGGCCCCTAGCCCGAACATCCTCGATTTGAGTGCATTCAGATTAAATGAACCAAGGTTGGTGTCATTTAATCCTGCCAACTTCGAAACTATTGCTGACTTTGGGAGAAATGGCTTAGCGAGCCTTTTAATCATTGCCTGCCGGGATGAGCCAACCTTGACTGCTTCAGTGTTTACAGCTCTGCCTGCGGCTCTGCTTGTTCCTGCAACATCGTTTGCTCCGGCCATCTGCAAAATAAAATAGAATAGCAGTAAGCTAGGCTGCAGATTTTTAAATAAGATGAAGTAACCTCCGAGACGGCTGCGAACGTGGAGTTAGTTTTTTGAAAATAAAAATCTCTCAGCATAAATTACTAACTCCAAACCTCGTACTGTATAAAAACTTCAAGCTTATAAAGAAGCTTTCAACGACTGCACTTCCGACTGGCGAAGAAAATTGCAGCCAACTACCAACTTTCAGCAATGTGGATACTTTCTCAGCATAAAGCGAATTAAATCCTTTGTCTTGACTTCGTCAACCTCAACAACTTTCAACAAATGAATCTTCCAGCAACTCCGGAAAACAACTTCAACCTTCAACTTCGAAATTGCAGCAACACACTTTCAGCTTTTCGAAAGAAAGAGTCTTGGCAAATGAAAATTTCTCCAGCACTTCGTACTTTCAGCAACTCAACACTCCGAAATAAAATAAACTCTCAAAGAATTTCTCTCCTCAACCACTTCGAAAATATTTCAATCTCTCAAGAACTTCTTCAGCAACTTCAACTTCGAAACAATGTGAGGAGAAATGAGAGAAGAGATTGTTTAAATAACTCTTCTCGGAGAATCCTGCTAAGTAGTGCTGGGGCTATTTTTAGCACCTTCATCAATTTTCCACTCTCTTCGTTCGGAATCTTCTAATTCAAGCGCAGTAGTGGGCTAGTCGTCAGCCGGTCATTATGGCAGTTGCCATTAATAATGATTCCTTCTTTGTAAAAATTCGAATTTTCCTCTTAGTCTGCCAGTTAACTCTTGGCGATTTAAACAACTCGCGAGAAAAACAATCACTTGACTTGATTTAAAATTCCATTTTAAAATCTCGCAGTGCTTAAATAAATTCAACTCAAAAAATTTCGTGGGAGTTGTAGATTCATTTCCAACTTTTAAAATGTCTGCCATTTAAATCCTCAATTTCATAAAATTTGCCTTAGACATTTTAAATTCTCTCATTAAAATGTTCAACTCCGGGTGATTAAAAATTATTTGCATGCTCGAAATAATTCATCCTCTGAGATTTAACTTCCGTCAGGAAAATAATCTAGGCAAAACGAGTTTCCTCTGAAAATATTAAAATTTCCCTTAGGAAATTAATTTTAAAATTTCTCGACCCATGGGTGTACTTTAAACGGGTTCATTTAAATTTTCACTTAGAAAATATTTCATCAAGTTGTCAACCCCGTTTAAATGCCTGGAAAATTCTCATATCGTCTCTCAAACTCTTCATGCCAAGGGTGTATTTCTATCTAGTGAAATACTTGTTTCACTTAGGAAAATTTCGAACATCTTCATATTTCTGGCGTTTTATTTTCCATGACTTAGGAATTTTATTAAAATCCTTTTCTCCCTCGGCGTATTTGATCTCATTCAATTTTTAATTCCCACGCCTTAGACATTCTTCACTTCACACACCTGATAGAAAATTTAAATCTTCACCCCCCTTAGGCGTATATTTCCCCTTGGCATTTTATTTTATTTACTTAAAATCTCCATGCCTTAGAAATTTTATTAACATTCTCTTCCTTGAGGGCGCATTTAACATAACCCACTTTCATTTTGTACCTTAGAAATAAAATTTAAGTCTCCAGCAACCTTGGGCGTATTTCCTTAGTGGAGCTTTGATTTTTATCATGGGCGCATTTGAGGGGTGAGACTTTCAAGTGAAGGCGCATTTTGCCTAGGAAGCTTTCATTTTACACTTAGAAAGTTTTCAAACACTTAGAATATCCTTTCAAGGTGAGGGCGCATTTCATAGGTTCCACTTTCATTTCGTTGCCTTAGGAAATTTCTAGACTTCCATTCCTCCTTGGGCGCAAATGAGAGGGTGAGCTTTCACTTTCTCTTGAGGGCGCAAATAGGGGTGGCTACTTTTGTTTCATGCCTTAGAAATATTTTACTTAACCACTCCTTCTCTTGGCGCGTTTTAGAGGGCTTGCTTTTATTTTCACCATGGGTGCATTTCAAGTGCCATGCTTTGATTTCCAATGCCTTAGAATAATTTGAAGGCACTTCCAAGGTGGGCGCATTTACATGGGTCTTCTTCTATTTTCATGCCTTAGACGTTTTGAGAGAGTCATCAAGGTGGGCGCATTTCACATAGTGAGGTTTCATATGAGGGCGTACTTCATATGCCATGCTTTTATTTCGTAACTTAGGAATTTTCCAAACTCCCTCACCTCTCCTTGGGCGCATTTTGAGGTATGAGCTTTCATTTCATGCCTTAGAAACTTTCAAGGCTTCCATCAAGGTGGGCGCATTTGCTATGCTCAACTTTGAATTCTGCCTTAGACAATTTTCAAGCTATCAATCTGTGAGGTGGGCGCATTTTGAAGGGGATACTTTCATTTTCCCACACTTAGAATATTTTCCGTGCCTCTGCCTGTCTTTGTTTACGCATTCTATTTTTAGCAAGTTGTGTTATTTTTAGCAAGTCCCTTGATTTTCAACCTCTAAGGCTCCGTTTTGCCTGAAAATTTCATCATATGATCTTCTTCACCTTGTGAACCTGTTTTGCCAGTCCTCTGCCCTGACCTGCTATTTATAGCAACCTGCTATTTATAGTAAGTTTTGACTTTCCGACTTCAGTAGCTCCGTTTTGCCTGAAAGTTGCAATGCTTGATCTTGATAGCTTGAGTGTCACTCTGATGCCAACCTCGGGTGCAGACCTGCTATTTATAGCCGTGCCCTGACTTACTAAAAATAGTAAGTTCTCCGATTTCGCTCAAATTTTGCCAGCAGGTACCTTGAAGTGTGCTGACATGGGTGGGGTACTTCGTTTCGGCTATTTTTGGATTTTACCCTCTATAAAAGTGGAAACCCTAATTTGACTTGTATGTATCCCGAACGGTCTCCGTTTGACTTCGTTCCTTCTGCATGTCGCTCTGCTTGCTGAACTGGAGTGTTGGGCGGCTGCCAGAGTGTACCTGCTAAAAATAGAAACCGCCTGAAAAGTGACTCATCCACTGCCGGATGGTTTCGCATGTCATATTGCCCGTGGGATCTCAAAAAACCCAGAAAAACCCAGAAAACTGGTCTGCATGCATGCACTGGCTAAAAATAGTAAGTCCTTAAACTTTGATCTTCTCCGCTTGCAAGTCACACCGTTGCGAAGCTCTCGAAAAACCCATAAAGAAAACCCGACATGCGTTGAAAAACACTGCATGCGAACCCTAAAAATAGCCTCCGAAGGCTGAACTCTGAAAGTGGTCGTCTCGGTTTGCATGTTACATCACTGCGAAGGTTTTGGAAAACCCAGAAGGATTCTCCAGACATGCATCTGAAAAGCTCATGTGGAAACCCTGAAAACGGCTCTTGAAGCCTGAACTGCCAAAAATAGCAAGTCGTCTGATCTGGCTCAAAATTTACGTGTAGGCAGCTTGATGTTACCCGGATGCAGTGGAACTGACAGAATTCCAAAATCTCAATAAAATAGTCCCAAATTGAATACTTACTAAAAATAGTAAGTTGCCGGAATACAGTGAAAATTTAGGGGACTCTGCTGGAAGTCTTCTGACTGCTGCACTAAGCTTAGATTTCAATTTTATAACTCAATTTGACCTTTAATAAGCCTGAAGGATGAAAACCCTAATTACACAGACTTAACCAATACTTTAACCTGGGTCAAACGACAGGACATCCCCGGAAGGACCAGAGACCAGAGAGAGAGCGAACCAAAGCCAAAAGACCAGAATGGAGCAAAATTTAGGGGGTCCCCATCTTGATGGGGTGATGTGTGAAAAAGGTCACAACACAGCGCCCTTGCACTTTTGACACTTAGTCAAATTTCACAAGGAGCACTCATTTTCTAAGCTTTGCACTTTGCACTTTGCACAATTTTACTTAAAATAGGCAATGAACGCTCGCGAAGATACTCGTTTCGAAGGTCTTGGTGAGGTGGATGTGGAGGATTGCTCAGATTGACCATCTGAGACATTGGAACGCATTTCGAAGTGGATTGAAAATTGCCTCGTTTTGCGTGCTTGAACATCATGAACCTAAGAAACAGACAAGTTTCGTAGGAGGGTTATTCGTGGAACGAGCGTTGCTAGTTTCCGCAATAACAAATTCTCAATATTTTTTAATTTTTAATTTTCTTTTGATTTTAAATTTTGATTTTGTAAAGTATTTATAAATTTAAATTATATTTTAATTTTAAATTTGATTTCCAAACAGGTTGTTGAGACCCGTTTTGCCTCCAACACAATTTTGTTGAGGCGACTTATAAAGGTTCGTGAGGCACTTTGTACCATGGTAATCAGCCTTAATTGGTCCATATGGAGGCAATCTAGCAATGAAAGGGCAAATAGGGTCAAGCAAAGGATCCTAGATGATAGTTGGTGGGATCATGTTGAGTACGTGGTTACTTTCACTGAGCCTATATTGAGCATGATCCATTACACAGACATGGATAGACCTTGTTTGGGAGAAGTATATGATGGTATTGACTCAATGAGTGAGAATATGAAAACCATCATCAATGCAAAAGAGGAAGATCCTGAAGAAAAATTCTTCAAAGTGCTACAGGAAATCATGGTTGATAGATGGAACAAAATGACCACTCCATTGCATCTTCTCGATTTTGCATTGAGTCCCAAATATTATAGTCCTGAGATACTTTCTAAATCTACTTCATCAAGAGTTGCTCCATATAGGGATGTTGAAGTGGCTCAAGGGTACAAGGCAGCACTTCGTAGAATCTTCAATGATAGTAACCGACGTGATTCAGTGAGGGCTGAGTTCATGGCTTTTGCATGCTCCAATACTGTTGATCAGAATATGGATGCCCTTTGAGACAAGGTCAAGGTGGATTCTCATAGTTGGTGGTACTTCCATGGGCAAGAATACATGCACCTCCAACCTATTGCAATTAAAATTTTATCCCAAGTAAGTTTTATATTTTGTAATTTTAATTTTAATTTATAATTTTATTAATTTTGTAACTCTTAACTATTTAATTTGGTCTTAATAGGTTGCTAGTTCATCGTCTTCTCTGAGGAATTGAAGCACATACTCCTTCATCCACTCAATAAAACGCAATAGGCTACAATCAAAAAAGGCAGAGGACTTGGTGTATGTGCATTCAAACTTGTGCCTCCTTACACACAAGTAAAGTTCATACAAAGAAGGAGACACAAGGAGGTGGGATATTGAGCCAGAGCAACTTGACTTGGATGCTTCCACAAATCACTTAGTTGCACTGGATATTGATGATGACTATGAGCCTGAAGCAGCTACTGAGTATGAGAGTGGTAGTATTAGTGCTAGTGGCAGTGCTTGTGCGAGTGCCACTAATGCTATTTGTGGTTCTACATAATAGTTACCAAAATTTGCACCCGATTCTGAACTTGACAAGTTTCAGCAAATTTGGTAAAACATTGGATTCACTTCTATGTGAGACACTTGGAATAAAGTGAAACCTCTGGGTTCTAGGCCGGCTCCTATTTGGATAATCACCTGAAAGCACTTAAATCATTCTGAAAATTTGAAGAGGAAAAGGATAGGAAGAAAACTAAACAATAAACAACTGGATATTTAAAATTTTAAAGGTGATACACCGAAATTATGATGATATCTTGATTCAACAACACATAACAATGAAAGTTGACAATACTAAGTGCATAAAACACAACTTTGGCATGTGAGCAGCTGCATAAAAATGTTTCATAGATAGGTATTAAACCAGTTTCAGAACTTTGAATTAGTAGGAAAACATAAAATCTTCACAACTAACCAGGCTTGAACTAGATAAATCTTCACAATCTACAACCTATTTAGCTGCAAGGTCTCCACTTAAAACACGATTCCAAGATATAACATGTAGGATTAATGGAAATCTCGACATGAAACATCAAATTGAAAATAGAAGCATACAAAAGTGAACTCCAAAGTAGGTCCCAAAAGCTCTTGAATTATCAAAATAATTGTAAGGATATCCTTAAAACATCATGAGTTACAACTGCGAAAAGAACAAAAAGAACTTTGGTACTAGAAGTCTCCAAAAGTCTCTGTCATACAATGTAGAAGAACTAACTGAAAAATGAGCTTCAAAACTCATAAGTACAACTCTCAACCACCCAGGGTCGGATCCAGGAAAATAGCCCCCAAAATAGGACACTCCACTCTCCCAAAAGAAGTCATATACATGGGAAAATTCTCCCCAAGTCATTAACCATCCTATGACTCAGCAAAACAACCTCTAAAAACACTCCAACTGACCATAAAGACATCCCAACTGCTTGGGAAACGTCAAATTCAACCCCTGAATCTTCTCCAACCTTCCTAGATACCCTCCTCATGTTGGCAACTGATTTCTCAATCATGCCATGATTTAAGCAAAGCTTCAAGCTCTATTTGAACCCCTTTTGAAAAATATACTGGACACTTTATCTTTGCATTCAGAAATCATTTAATTTAAATGATTTATGACTATCATTTAAAGTAAAGATTTACAAAAAAGAATGCCAAAATACAATCTTTGACTTATATTAACTTTTGTATTTAAAACATCTTTTATTTAAATATGATTTATGATAATCACTTTAAATAAACGATTGACAATTTTGAATAACATACAAAATAAATAGATAAGTCGAAGATATGATTACTTCAATCCTTAAAAGATATACCAAAAGATCCTAAAAAGCATAGAAATGCCACGGCTAAGGCATAGATGAATAAATAAAGTTCTGATAAAAACTCAAGGCTAAATAAAGCCTTCTTCATCGTGCCTTCTAGGGTATTTACCCTAAAATGAATGTGAATCATTCATTTGTATCTTATTCTTGGAACCTTTTGAGGAAAGCTTTGGCTGCCACCATGTACCCTAGCTGCGCCCAATGTTGCGAAGCCTTCATTGTCAAACCCTAGCCGCCATCTGGAAGTCCCTGTGTCTTGGACACCATATGTGAAGTTTTCTGAAACTTTGAGAAAAGGTAAGTCTGTTTGTTGTATTGAATCTTTTGAAGTTTCTTTCACTTTGCAAGTTTCTGAGGCTTTTACAAGCCACGGCCTCACTGTTTTCTGATGATTTCTCCTCTGTTCCACTTGCTTTTCTATTGGTACTTTTCTGTCATGATTTGGCCGAGTTCCAGCTTGGAATCTCTATCTTTTTTGCACCATTTCAGAAGCTTTTGCAAGTCTGTGGAAGGTAACTTTGATCTCCTAAGCCTTTTGAAAGCTTTTAAACTTCTTCAGGCCGCGGCCCCAACAGACTTTTGATATTCCTTTGTTTTCTGTGATTTCCCGTGTTGGACGCCATGGATGCCATGAGAAATTCTTTCTATGCTTTTATAAAAGTATCTCAGACAGAGAAATTGAAGAACACATAAGACCAGCTGGGAAAGTATTTTATTCATGTTCTTGAAATAACAGAGAAAGCTCAAATATTTGTATTTATTTCTCCTGTTGATTGCTTTTCAACTTGAAATTTTATGTATTTGATTCTCCTTCTAAAAACTCCATTCGAGTTGCACAATGTGAGCATCTGTAAAATGTGTTGGAAAACAGGAAACTCTTCTTTTGCTCAAATTTTGTATTCTCAGAAAAGACTCAGGCCGCCATACCTCACTTTTTATGAGTTTTTGTAACTGGGTAATCAACCTTAAAAACTGTCATAGCTTCACAATTTTCCTGCATTCTAACTGTATAATGTTGCTCTCAAAAAATATAATTTTACATTGATGTGAGCATTTACTTTCTGCCAGTAGCTGCCCCCTTGACCTTGTCATTTTTTAGTTGTTGTGGCCATTGCATGGCATCTTGTTATTGATATTCAAGACACCTTCTAAGCAAAATCATAAAATCACTTTGCTTTCCTCATTGTAAACAATGTTTATTATATTCTCTGAAAGGATTCTGTAGAGACTCTGAGCATTAAGTTGACGTGAACTTTCAGAATCATGATGTGATTGTTGTTTTTCATGTAGAACTTAATATCTTTCATTCATTTTATTCATGATTGTCTTTCCTGTAGTTGCCTTATAGGGCTGAAATACTATACAGACCTCATAATATCCACCCTGCACAAAACATCCTATGAGTTGGGCTCTACCCTTGTGGGAGCCGCATTTTACCCCACTCATATAGTAAACCTGATAATCAGCAATACATGTCCTGTATCTGCTCATAACACAAACAAGTTAGAAAAATAAAGCAGTGTTTGGATTTTTAAAGTGAATGTGTGTGCGAGTGTAATGATAATAGGCCAATTATTGCTTAGATGCTTTGGATTTAACCTTGCTTTGTTGTGATTTCAGGATCTTGCACTTGGTGAACGGAAAGCGGGAGCAGCAAGGTAGCAGAAACACACAAAGTCAAAGTAACAGCAACACCGCCAGTCACTCAAGCAATGACTGGCCTCTATGACTCTTATGCCTCATTTTTTTTTATATGTTCACACATGTATTCATGTTATAAATTCAAGCATTGAATTTACTTTTCTTAGCTAGTTTCACGGCTTGTGTGAAACAGTTTGAATACTTTGATGAATAAAGATTTACATTTTCAGAAAATATATTTGATGGTGTATCAGTTTGCTTCTCTTTTCTTCACAAAAATGCAATATTTATTCATGAATGGAATCAAAGTAAATGTTTTCATACTATGGCATAAAATACATGATCAAATCTTAAAATGAATACCACTTAGCAAAAGTGTTCTTCTTGATTTGAACCTGTAGTGAAAAATATGTAACATTTTGGCGACCTCTGATGGGTGGCTGCCTGCTAGACACTTGACCAATAGCCTTAATACATCCATTGGGCTGAGTATGCTTGGCAATCCTTTCTGTCCAGCCAGGTATTAGGTTTAGGATTTATAGTAGTGCAACAGCCCCTCTTCATTATTATGAGTCTTAGACCTGATTTTGACTTGACAACAAGGGTTATCTAGTGTTTTTTCAATCCTTTGGATAAGATATGCAATACGCACAACAACTGAGATAACTTGGTAATTCAACTGTGTCTCGTGCTTGACTGGGCAATATAACTGAAATGCTTGAGACAGACTTCCTTGCAGCTCACAAAATAGAAACTTTGGGACCTCAAAGAATAGCAAAACAGAAAAGCAACCCAAAAAAAAAAAAAAATACGCTGAAATAGCATTTAGGGAAACCAAAAAAAGAAAAGAAAGTGCAGCAGCACTTATTAAAACAGGAAAAACTAGACCAAAGTATGTACAAAGAGGAACCCTCTCAAACCTCAAAACAAGGCTTGAGGTGTATCCCATTGACTGGGATAGGAAGCACTTCACCTTCAGTTGTGGCCAGTTGGAAAGCATTGTGTTCCTTGCATTCCATGATGATAAAAGGACCCATCCACATGTTATCAAACTTAGTATGATGGCCTGGCCTGCTCCTTAGCACATTCCATTTAAGCACAAGATCTCCCATCGTGAAAACCCTTGATCTAGTCTTTTTGTCAAATGTTCTCTTAGTTAAGATTTGTTGATATTCCATGTTCTTCATAGCCTTGTCCCTAGTTTCTTCCAACTCCATCAGCTAAGTATATCGTAAGGCGAGTGTATCAGTCTACTCAAACAAAACTAGCTGCCTGGCAATATCCAAGGCTTGTAACGCAATAGAAATAGGTAATTTTGCTTCCTTACCATACACCAACATGTAAGGTGAGTTCCCAATCACCTTCTTAGGGGTAATTCTGTCTGCCCAAAGGGCAGTCTTCACTTTGGCATGCCAATCCCTCTAATTACTTTGAAGTGTCATTTTGATGATGTTAATCAAATTCTTATTAGTGGACTCCGCAAGTCCATTGCCCTGAGGATAATAGTTGGAGCTTGTATTCAAGTAAATCCTGTTCTTCAACGCCCAATCAGCAACTTTCAAACCAACAAATGCCAAGGCATTGTCAGAAATTATAGAGTCTAGGACTCCAAATCTGCAAACAATATCTTCATAAAAATTTAGCACTGTTGTTTCATTAGCTTCCTTTAGAGGCAAAGCTTTTGTCCATCGTGTAAAATAGTCCGTTGCTGTGATAATCCACTGATGTCCTGCACTTTAGGGTGGATTGATTGCCCCTATAAAGTCAATTCCCCACTTCATAAAACGCTGCTCTATTTGGATCGGTTGTAATGGCAAAGCAGCAAGCTTTTCTTCGCCTGAAAACAAGGCGCATTTGGCACATTTCTTGTAATATGTATGTGCATCCTTAAACAAATTAGGCCAATAATAGCCTGCTCTTAGAATCTTGTATGCTGTGGTCCTTGCAGCATAATAACCTCCAGAAGGTCCATCATGGAACTCATGTAATATCTGATCAACTTGATCTTTATCAACACACCTAAGCAGCACTCCACTTTGATCCTTCTTATACAACACATCATCAATCAAGACAAAAGGAATAGACTGAAGTCTGTAGTACCTTCTCTTAGTTATGTTCAGATTAGGTGGACATCCCCCGGTTTTCAAAAAATGTGACATCTCCTACAACCAGCTAGTAGTTTCATTGTCTGTTGTCCCAGCATTAACCAGAACTGACTCTCTTTCCTCCTCTACTGCTGAAACGTCTTCTTTAGCCAACTGTTGGCACAAACCCTTTCCCCTCACCAACTTGGTGACCTGAACATCCACATCATACTCCATAACTCTCGTGATCCACCCAGCCCGTTTTTCATTTAGATCCTTACTGAGTAAAAATTCTTTCACGCTGGGATGTGCCACTTGCAGATGAATTTTGTTATGGGACAACAGATGTCTAAATTTCTTCAAACTTTTCACAACAGCCAGCACGTGCTTTTCTATGAAGGTATACCTCTACTCATAGTCTTCCAAACCCTTGCTGAAAAAAGCAATGGGCTGCTCCAACCCTTCTACATTTTTCTGCACCAAAATTGCAGAGATTACATCGAAGCTGCCAAAAGCATACAAGGTAAAATCCTTGCTGAAATCTGGGTTAACTAATGTTGGGGCCGAAGCTAACGCCTCCTTGATCAGTTGAAAACTGTCCTTTGCTTCACGGGTCCATTTAAACTCTACATTCTTTTTTAATATAGTTGTAAGGGGCCTTAACAAGGCTGCTATATCAAGCAGAAACCTCTTAACAAAATTAATACGACCAATGAAACTCTGAAGTCCTTTCTTATGCTGGGGTAAAGGCAGCTCCAAGATTGTTGCAACTCTTTCAGAATCCATAGTGATTCCTTTAGATACTACATACCCAAGAAGTTTGCCTTAATGAATAGAAAAAACACATTTCTTGGGATTCAGTGATATACCAAACTCCCGACAACGTTCAAAAATCTGCCTCAAATGGTCAATGTGATTTGCTGCCTTCTTGGAGTATACAGTGATGTCGTCACGGTATACTAAAACAAACTTATACATTAAGTTACCAAAAGCCATGTCCATAGCCTTTTGGAAAGTTGCTCCAGCGTTAAACAAACCAAATGGCATTCTCTTGTACGCCATTGTGCCCCACTTTGTGGTGAATGCAGTCTTAAATTGATCTTCTTCTTTTACCAAGATCTAGTTATAACCAGAATATCCATCCAATAAAGAAAAACGTTCAGCACCTGACACACATTGAAGAATCTGCTCCATAGACGGAAGAGGGTGTCTGTCTTTCAAAGAAGCTTTGTTCAAATCTCTAAAGTCTACACACAATCTAAGCTCTCCATTTTTCTTTCTCACGGGAACTAGATTTGCAACCCAACTAGTATGCTTGATAGGAAAGATAATCCCACTTTCTATAAGTCTGAAAACTTTCTTCTGCATTAATGGCTCCAATTTGGGATTAACTGGCTTCTATTTCTGCCTTACGGGTTTGGTTATTGGCTCCAACTCTATTGTATATTGTGCAAGGTGTGGATCAAATCCCTTCAAATCTCCATACTCCCAAACAAATATGTGAATAAACTCTTGGAATAAATGCAGAAAGGACTGCTTTTCAGCAACAAAGTTTATTTTTCCTATCTTGAGGCTTTTCTCGGGTGCAATTCCTAAGTCCTCATAGTGATTCTACTGAACCAGCAAATTGGCCTTGTTACTTTTGGCCTGATCATCTGAGTTGAAAATACTTTCTAAGGTGACCAATCCCTTAGGCAACTTGTTGATCTTTAATTGCAGTATTTGGTCTCCATACTGTTGTTTGACTCTTTCCTGGTTTGATGCTGCAAACACATCCTCTTCGAGCAAAGATTGCAGAATTTGTTCATCACTGTCAAAGACCTGCCAGTTAACATTGTTATCAGGCACTGAAGGTTTGATAATAACCTTGATGTGTTGTTGATCACATCCTTTCTTTATGCTATTCGGAATATCAAACTGAGCCCCCACAACTACTAACCTGTCAACATGTTGATTCTTACTTCTTGGAATGGGAATAATATTGAAAGCTTCAAATTCCTCAAGAGGTTCCAAACCCTATGCTTGTACAATTTAAGAACATCATTCTTAACAGCATTCAGGCCTCTAACCTTGTTTACTATCAACTCACTGTCTCCATGCACCTTTAGACACTTGATTCCACGTTTCCTCGCCCATTCTAGCCCATGAATGATACCCTCATACTCTGTTGTGTTATTTGTGCACGAAAATCCAAATCTAAAGGCAGCATAATATCTTTTTGCTCTTGGAGAAACCAACATTGCACCCCCACCAGCACCATACTTGCTCCTTGAGCCATCAAAATACATTTCCCAAACTTCGCTCTACTGATCACAATCATTCTTTGACCCCTTAACCAAATTAGGCATCACTAAATCAGCTTCTTGAAAAATGTAGTTACCCATACCCGCATCCAACACCGAATCACTCTCAGCATTAAGAGTATGGCTTGCTGCCCACTCGTCTAAAAGTATATTAGGGATATCGTTAACAGCGGTATTGTTGACGTGCTTTTTATGACAACGCCAGCACAGAATAAAGTTGCCCAACGGTCACTCTATTCTCTCTTGATCAAAGTGTCCCACATGCTAAGATTGCTTGAAAGTTCATGTGTTCGACCCCAAGGTTCCTTTTATCGCGAATAGACTCAGTTGGTTGATGTGTTTTGCTGGTTATTTCAAGGGGACTTACGTAGTTGTTCGATTCTGTGAAGCAATTAGGACATGAATGATTTGGCAATATTGTTCTGGTATCTAGACTGACTCGGAAAATGCATAATTTAAAGGGGATAGGGATAGGGATTCTACAAATCTACTTCTAAAGGGTGGAGGACGAGGATCGACTTAAACAATCTTCAAACCAAACTTTGCTTTGTCTCCTTTCGAACAACTCCGACAAAGTTGGTGCAATCTTCAAAGGATGAGAAAAGTGTTCAAACTATGACGCAACATGTTCATACCGTCAATACGACGCATACAAACATATGAACCACAATCGAAGTTAAGTGCTGATACTCCAGTTGACCACGCAAGGCGAACTTACCATCAGTAAGCCCGCTAGTGGTATGGATGAAAGAAGATATGCTCAAATCACAACGCCACACTCCACAATTAACAACTACTTGCATGAAATAAAAATCTATTTTACTCTATCTACCTTGAATTGGAAAGACGAAATGGCCTTGCTAGCTACTCATAACAAAGAAGAAATCACCAAGCAATGAAACTCTTTGTATTATGAAAAGTGTTCACAACAACCTTATACAAAACTTTCAAAGGAAAGTTTTCTTCCCTCCTCAATCTAAAGCTAACTTCTAAGCTAAATGCTATATGCCTTCTACTCTCTAGCTCTGATCCAATTCCAATTCTAATCTCTATCTAATAATGTTACAAATGAGGGGGGATGCCCCTTTTATAATAAGTCCAATTCAGTGGACGGTTTAGATCGAATTACAATGAAGGGTTCAGATTGAGCCACCTATGCCCTAATTAGGGTTTCTGCCCTAAAAACCGCCACAGAGAGGAGTGGGCAATGAATGCACAGAATATTCTCCACTCCCCTGCAGGAATCATAATGAACAATTAATGCCCACTACCATCATCAAAAAGATCCTCATCCATGAGAGCGTTCCCACTGGCCTTCTCCCGGATAGCAAACTCGATCAACCGGGCCAATACTGCTTCAACAGCCTGTGCAGAGATCGGTGGAATATGGTTGAGCTGGAACTCCAAGACTGCTACCGTCTGTCTGTATCTGGTGTAAGATTTCCTCCATGTCACTACGACGTCCTGGGTATGCTGAATTATACTAGAGAACGTGGAGACATTCTCAAAGTCATCCAGGACAAGTGACCTCGCAGCTGAGAAGAATGGAGGCAGTCTACTTTTCAAGCCATCAGCAGTTATCTCCTCTGGGACCAACTTTCTAGCAAATATGGCTTCTAATGTATTGAGGACTACCCCCAAGATGTTGCCCATTGTTTTCCTCACTTTAGCTGAATCTGCCCTTCCTGCGTCGTGAAATCCACGGCCTGTGACCACCGAGGAGTACCAACTGGTGAAATCATACCTATCACCTCTCTGAATTACACCTCCATCCACCAAGGTTTCTAGAGGTATATGCATCAAAGCCCCCAAACGAAGTACAGTCTTCGTTTGATAGATGCGAGTATCACCCCAGGCCTGATCTACTATATCCATCCGTGCCAAAATACTTGAGGCCTGTCGATAAGCATCGGCGAGGTCCTCCATGAATTTCCCTGTCTCAGTATGAACACGGCTAACCCACTTGTCTGCCTCCGTTTCCATTTTCTTCAAATCCTCTAAGGCAACAACTGACTCCTTCGGAAGCTCTGATGGACGTTCTACTGCTGGGTTTGCTGGTTCACCTGGACGTGCTAGATTTTGCACGTATCCTATCAAGGTTTTGTGCTCCTTCTTCAATTTCTTATACTTCCCCTCCGTGCGGAGCAACTGATCCTTCAATGCCTGATAGGAGTTATCGAACTCCTCGATAACTTGGGCTCCCGTAGGACGACCCAACTCTACTGTGGTGATCACGTAATTTTCAGGCCTCTCCTCGGTTCGATCACAATCTTCCCTCGGAATAGCCACCTGAAGCGTGCGAGAGCCTGACTCGTCGGTCGAGATCTTTGAAAACTTTGGGCCCTTTTCTTCTCTGGTGGCGCAGTCCTCCTGAGAACTCCTCCATCTCAATACCGGATCCAATTATCCTCTGTTCTCTCCTCATTCTGTCGGAAAGCCAATCAGGCACTGTCTGCTGTGGATTACAAATGACAAGGGGCTGTTCTTCTGTTGCCTCCATCTCGTGCACTTCCTCCCTTCTTGCACCGGTTTGCTCGGGCTCATCCTCCTCTATAAGCTGGGTATCTCCCAACCCTTGGGTTCCTTGTTCTGTGTTTTCTTCTTCTTCCAAAGTCGTGTCCAACATCTGCTGAAAATGGGTGTCGGCTATTGTTTCCTCTTCCTCCTCCTGTTGGCCGCCCCTGGATAGACTGACACTAGCTGATTCCCGGGCGTTGGGCTGATCTACCTCCTCAAGTCCCCGCTCTTCCTCCAATCCTGCCCTCTGATCGGCAAATAATGAAACCACTCTCAAACTCGAAGACTGAGTTTGTGAGTGCACGGGTGATGCTTGTTCTATCCTCAACGGTATCGGTTGGGTTGGCACTTCTACTTGTGCCCTCGATGTCTGAGCAATTTGTTTCCCCCTTTTTACCGATAACGGCCTTGGGTCACCCATCAAGCTATAAGTAAGGGCGATCGACTTGCTCTTGAGTCTGCATACATGTCTGTCGACCCAAGTCCTGGTAAAAGTCATCACCGGGATAGAAAGCGTGTCCAAGTCCATGATCTCTGGCTCGGACCAATCAGGTGGTGGGACAGGAGTATCCCTAACTGAACCATAGTCGGGTTGCATGACGTTGACATCCTCCTCCACCTGGTCGGGAACTGGAATAATCTCACATTCTCTAATCAACTTGAGAGGAAGTTTGGAAAACATCCTTCTTCTTATCTCAGCCTCATCCACTGCATTTGCCCAAAAGTCCTCCAGATGAGCTCTGTGCCGGTATTCAACGTTCTGTATCATCCGGATGTTCCTGTAAGGATCGAAATCCTGCCTGCTTGTGTGATATGACAAATGATAAGATTGCAGCTCGTCCTCTGTCTCTCGGGCTGCCTGTAAAGAGGGACACAGCTCAATGGAATTTCCCATGGTGATAGGGAAATCAAGTCCACCCTTCTTTTTCCTTTTCTGAATCTTATCGTAGGCAATCAATTGCCTAGATACCTCAAGCATTACTATGTGATCAGTGGGGTATCGTGGTAACCGATACGGATACGAAGTGAACCCCTGCAGCCTAATATATGTGAATTTCGGGAATTGGATGAGCCAATACCCATATTCCTCAATCAATGTCTGTGCTTCTTTAGATATTCTCTGCTGCGTCCTCTGCTGAAGTGTCCTCGCAATGTGCATTGTGAATGCATCATTTGCCCGTTTATAGTTGGCAATGTTAGCTAAATGTAGCTGTGTGCAGGCTTCATGGATTTTGAATTGACCAGGGGCACAGCCGATTGGCTCTTTGTACGAAATCCCTCTGTACTTAGTCATTCTGGCCAACATGTAAATTACATATGAGCTCATGTAGAAAGTCTTCGTCACCTTCAGGCTCCTGAATTGCTCATCGATGTGGTTGCTAATCATCCTAGCCCAATCGACACACTCCTTTCCCTCCAAGATGATCTCGATGAAGTAGAACATCCAAGGCTCGAAAATGTAAGCCTGTGCACTCCCATTCACCCGGCTCAGCATCATTATCAAATCACAGTATTCTTGTTTCACGTCCTCGGCAATTATCTGCTTTGGGAGCTTAGTGCGGGGTGGCCTCGGCTTCTGCATCCAAACTCTGTTGATGACTGCAGTGACTCTTTCGAAAGAGGAAGAGTACATCTTATCTGCCCTCTTATTTGTCCTGTATAACATCTCCTCAGCAGTCGGAATCCCAAATGCCTCTCCGATGGCATCCGGTGTGAAGTTGGCGAGCAGTTTACCATCCGGAGAGACAATCGTCCTACGTTCTGGCTTGTAGTGATTGGCGCACTCCATAATTAGCTCCGGACACTGAATTGCTGGCGGAAAACTAGCAGCTGCGTAGATTCCACTCTTCATTATATTATGTGCCGTGACTGATGGTTGATGGCCCCCTAGCCCGAACATCCTCGATTTGAGTGCATTTAGATTAAATGAACCAAGGTTGGTGTCATTTAATCCCGCCAACTTTGAAACTATTGCTGACTTTGGGAGAAATGGCTTAGCGAGCCTTTTAATCATTGCCTGCCGGGATGAGCTAGCCTTGCCTGCTTCAGTGTTTGCAGCTCTGCCTGCGGCTCTGCTTGTTCCTGCAACATCCTTTGCTCCGGCCATCTGCAAAATAAAATAGAATAGCAATAAGCTAGGCTGCAGATTTTTAAATAAAATGAAGTAACCTCCGAGACGGCTGCGAACGTGGAGTTAGCTTTTTGAAAATAAAAACTCTCAGCATAAATTACTAACTCCAAACCTCGTACTGTATAAAAAAACTTCAAGCTTATAAAGAAGCTTTCAACGATTGCACTTCCGACTGGCGAAGAAAATTGCAGCCAACTACCAACTTTCAGCAATGTGGATACTTTCTCAGCACAAAATGAATTAAATCCCTTGTCTCGACTTCGTCAACCTCAGCAATTTTCAACTTCTAGCAGCTCGAATAAGTAAAATCTGCAGCAATCTCCAACTTTCGTGCAACTTCAATACTCAACAATTTCGAAATAAATCCCCAGCACAATATAAATTTCTGCAACTCAACACTCTGCAGCAACTTCAACAAATAAATCTTCCAGCAACTCCGGAAAACAACTTCAACCTTCAACTTCGAAATTGCAGCAACACACTTTCAGCTTTTCGAAAGAAAGAGTCTCGGCAAATGAAAATTTCTCCAGCACTTCGCACTTTCAGCAACTCAACACTCCGAAATAAAATAAACTCTCAAAGAATTTCTCTCCTCAACCACTTCGAAAATATTTCAATCTCTCAAGAACTTCTTCAGCAACTTCAACTTCGAAACAATGTGAGGAGAAATGAGAGAAGAGATTGTTTAAATAACTCTTCTCGGAGAATCCTGCTAAGTAGTGCTGGGGCTATTTTTAGCACCTTCATCAATTTTCCACTCTCTTCGTTCGGAATCTTCTAATTCAAGCGCAGTAGTGGGCTAGTCGTCAGCCGGTCATTATGGCAGTTGCCATTAATAATGATTCCTTCCTTGTAAAAATTCGAATCCTTCCTCTTAGTCTGCCAGTTAACTCTTGGCGATTTAAACAACTCGCGAGAAAAAAAATCACTTGACTTGATTTAAAATTCCATTTTAAAATCTCGCAGTGTTTAAATAAATTCAACCCGAAAAATTTCGTGGGAGTTGTAAATTTATTTCCAACTTTTAAAATGTCTGTCATTTAAATCCTCGATTTCATAAAATTTGCCTTAGACATTTTAAATTTTCTCTTTAAGATATTCAACTCCGGGTGATTTAAAATCACTTGCATGCTCGAAATAATTCATCCTCTGAGATTTAACTTCTGTCAGGAAAATAATCTAGGCAAAGCGAATTTCCTCTTAAAATATTAAAATTTCCCTTAAGAAATTAATTTTCAAACTCTGCTAACTCATGGGTGCATTTTAAACGGGTTCATTTGATTTTCACTTAGAAAATATTTTATCAAGTCGCCAACCCTGTTTAAATGTCTGGAAAATTTTAAAATTCGTCAAATCATCCCTCCATGCCAAGGGCGTATTTTCTCTAGTGAAAAGTTATCTCACTTAGAAAAATTTTCGAACATTTTCTCTGTTGGCGTACTTGACCCTTGGTATATTTTTTTTTAAAAAAAATCTCCATGCCTTGTGAAAATTTTTTAAAAAAATCTCATCCTCCCTTAGGCGTATATTTTTTGTGTGGAGTCCACATTTAAATTATTTTAAATTCCCATGCCTTAGTTTATTTTCGAACCTCTCAACACTTCCAATTACCTTGGGCGCATTCACCACTTCCAGCTTTCATTTTCCATACATAGGCGTTTTTACCTAACCTCTTGTTTCATGCCTTGGAAGAATTTCACTTAACAACACTTGCAAGGTGGGCGCATTTACTAGGCCAAGCTTTCACTTGAGGGCGCATTTCATAGAGTGAACTTTCAACTTTGCCTTAGGCGTTTTTCCACCCTCTCAACACTCTGACTTGGGCGCATTTCCTTGCTGGAGCTGGGCGCATTTCACAAGTTCAACTTTCATTTTAAAATGGGCGCATTTTGAAGGTGTGACTTCCATCTTGTTGCCTTAGAATATTTTGAAGTCATCACCCTTAATGTGGGCGCAAATTAACCCATGAGCTTTCAATTTGAGGGCGCACTTGGAGGGGTCAACTTTCATTTTGTGCCTTAGAACTTTTTTTTTTTAACATTTTCAATGTCTTGAAGGTGGGCGCATTTTGACCCATGAGCTTTCACTTTGATGACTTAGAATTTCCTTTGAGGGTCTTCACTTTACCTTGGGCGCAAATACTACCTCAAGCTTTCATTTTATGCCTTAGAAGAATTTCAAAGCTTCCATTATCCTTCTCAAGGTGAGGGCGCATTTCACTAGGCCAAGCTTTCACTTGAGGGCGCATTTCATGAGGTGAGCTTTCAATTTTGCCTTAGGCAATTTTTTTGAACTCTTGCAAGGTGGGCGCATTTACTAGGCCAAGCTTTGACTTGAGGGCGCATTTCACAGGGTGAACTCTCATTTTACACGCCTTAGTTTATTTTTCACATTTTCTCCTTCTTGAGGGCGCATTTGATGTGCCATGCTTCCATTCAAACACTTAGGCATTTTTCACCTGTAAGCCTTGACTTGAGGGCGCATTTCATGGGGTGAGCTTTTGTTTTTGCCTTAGACATTTTTTTTTTTAACATTTTCAATGTCTTGAAGGTGGGCGCACTTTGACCCATGAGCTTTTGTTTGTGCCTTAGACGTTTTCCTTTTACTTAACCCCTTGGGTGCATTTTGAGGTATGAGCTTTTGTTTTCAAAGACTTAGAAACTTTTGAACTCTCCCAACATGACTTGGGCGCATTTTGAAGGGGATACTTTTATTCTCATCATGGGCGCATTTAGCATGTTATGCTTTTATTTCATGCCTTAGAAATTTTCAATGCTTCCATCAAGGTGGGCGCATTTGCTATGCTCAACTTTGAATTTTGCCTTAGACAATTTTCAAGCTATCAATCTGTGAGGTGGGCGCATTTTGAAGGGGATACTTTCATTTTCCCACACTTAGAATATTTTCCATGCCTCTGCCTGCCTTTGTTTATGCATTCTATTTTTAGCAAGTTGTGCTATTTTTAGCAAGTCCCTTGATTTTCAACCTCTAAGGCTCCGTTTTGCCTGAAAATTTCATCATATGATCTTCTTCACCTTGTGAACCTGTTTTGCCAGTCCTCTGCCCTGACCTGCTATTTATAGTAAGTTTTGACTTTCTAACTTCAGTAGCTCCATTTTGCCTGAAAGTTGCAACGCTTGATC